>LPNX011170021.1:44404-131310 GCA_001517045.1 Pseudotsuga menziesii
TGAGACTTCCCATTTGGCTATTCTTCTTCCTTCATAATATCAAAAGTATTCAATGTTGCAAGTACACAATCCATCCTTAGCAAAATTTGGGGATTCTTGTGTCTTCTCCCACTGACAAACATGTTCAAAACTCCCTTCTTTAGGGACATCCAAACCATGGTTATGACCTCCCTTCCAAATTATTTTCCATATCCACTAATAATAAAAAACTTGTACCCAAATGTTTTCCATCTCCGTTATCTAGATCCAAAATCCATTTAGACTTGCTCTATGGCATTGTAGATTTCTTTTTCCATGCCCAAAAAACTTTTGATGATCCTAACACATCATGGTGCTCCACAACTCACTTATGAACTACTCTCAAATGAAGCTTTAATTTTTCTCCCCATAACGCGGATGCCCTATATATTTTCTATGAGATTGACATGATGCTTTTGTATGTATTTGCATTTAATTGCTTTCTTTCATCTTTTCCATGATATTTTATGCATGGACACATAACATCTTCCTTGGATTAACTTATTAGTTTAAATAGTTGCATTGCTTTTACTAAACCTATTTTGAAGAAAACACAAATGTATTTGTTCTCAGAAGTATGTAAACTCTCAATAAAACAACCATGCTATAATTTAATTTCCTTCCCAACAACAAGAAAAACATATACAATCATTTTCTTTCTCTTCCAAAACAGCGTGCCCAAATCAAGCTTACACGATCTCCTAGATAAACTCTATCATCCTCTAAAAGCTCATACAACTACATAAAATAGTCTTTTCCAGTCATCAAAGTGTTTCAATAGTTTACATAGAAATTGTTCAAGAAAATAGTCCCTACTATAATGTTTTCAACACTACATAAATGCCAGCAATATGTTTGAAATGAGACTTCATAGAATCAATACCTTTGGAAAGATATGCACTCTCAGCTGAAGGGATGCATAATCAATAGACTTATTTGATGTGTTCAACTACTTGTCCATCCTTTGATTCCAACACTGACCAAACTCTAGCCTCAAGCTCTACACGTTTTTTGGAAGGGCTATCGACAGTAGCATTAAGCTCCCATGTTTGAGAGAAGTAGGGAAAGTAAAGGTAAACTTTGAATAAATCCTTGTATTCTAGTGAGGGATTACCATGACATGTTGATTAAAGCCTCTCTGTAATGGTTGTCCCTTTCTTTCCATGTTATGATATGAACCTCTCATTGCTAATGTCAGCTTAAACTTCTTCATTTGCCACAACATTATAGAGTTGAATGATATAGGTGATACAATATTAAAGACACATATATTGTTCTTGGTATATTTTTATTGGAATGTTGTGGGGATAAGAGTAGATGTGATTATTGCATTTACATGTAGTGCCTATTAATTGGGATGAAATTCCACTGCTTTCTCATATGTGCAGTGCTTGTAATTTTTTCTTATTGTTTGTTTGTCTGGAATCTAACATCACCTTAGAGGTTGGGAACAATTCATGGAAATTGGATCTTTAGTTCATAGAGGCCAACTCCACGTTTTCTATTTTGATTCTAGATGTCTTCATGAATTCATATTTTACCCATTTTGCTTCCTGGTATTTGTACTTTTCCTGTCAAGCAACTAAACAATGTATTAAGAAGAAACAAGGTGGAACAATCACTCATATATTCACTCAATATAACCTTTATTGAAAATTTGTATGATTAGAGAGTGAATGATATTTATTATGTTATCTTTCCAAGTCATAGTTTGTAAGGAGACCCAAAGCACGTAACTTATGTTTATGACAAAGTGACTTGTACTATTCAATAACTGATACCTTAAATAGTTTGTACTAAGGATTGTGTTTCTAGTTAACTCTGTTGCAGAGGTCATTTTAGTATTACTCTATTACATTCTTCTGATTTGTGCCTTTCGTTTTTTGCATATGATGGTATCATGGAGAGATTGGATTTTTTGAGTCCAAGCAATGAGAACTCAAGTGTGGTAATTGAAGTGCTTTCATATTTCTGGTATTCTGCAATATGTTTTTTTTTTGTTACATAGTGTCAAGCTCTCATATTTCCAGTTGTTAGAGAAGTCTAAGTTGGTTGGAGATTAATTGCTCTCAAATGTAGACTCCTAGATATAGTTTGTGACTATATTTAAACATAATTTCTCATTGAAATCAACTTCCTTACGTGAACATTGTTTATTAATGTTAATAGTTGGCTCTTTTGTTCAGATAAAATATATGCTTGGACAGAGGCCTTCTCTTTCACAGCTTACTAGAGTTAGTGAGTTATGCCTCCTTGCCAAAATTATCAAACCCCTATCATGTTTTCCATCTCATCCCATACATGTCTTGAATAAGCACAATAGATTAACCAAATGGATTATTGTTTCCTCATCCTCCTTACAAAATATACGTCCACTAAGCCCCTGCTTGTTCCTGTTTTGGGTAAATTCCCACATTAGGACCTTGTTCATTAGATCGAGGCACATAAAAATTCTTTCTTTACACAAAGGATTGATCTTCCATTGTGGTTTCCACCACTTTCATTGTCCTTAGGCCACCAAATGACAAACATAGTTTTTTAGCCTTATATAGGGGTATAAATACCAGGGGGTGGATTCTTTGAACAGTTCAATTCATCCTCTACCTTCCTAATGCAGTCATGAATCGCTTTCATTTTTTTTTGTATATGCATCCCTTAACTCTCCTTTAACACCATCCAAACTACAACAGTGAAGTACCATCCCTACTGAAAAGTTCCTATTCTTGTAGGGTTCTTTCGAGGATATAATGTAGCTACATCTTTTCTTCAAATTTCCATATATAAATCTACGTGTATACCAATATGTTTTTGCTTTAATTTATTTGCTTTTTTATCATTAAAAAAATGATTTTAGTTACAATCTCATCTTTGTCTTCATTAGAGGTTGTGTGATTCTACAACGTGCATTCTACAATGTGCTCCATGAGATTCTGTAACATTAATTACTAATTGCGCTTAATCCTCAATGCAATCTTATATAATCAAATAATTTCTAGGAAATTTTATGCTTGAAATTCTTATATTAAGTTGTTAAATTATGATTCGTGAATTTATAAAATCCCTTTAATGATCTTAAAACAAAAATAAATTATCTTGGAGATATTTGACAATGAATTTATTGTTGCTTTGAATTGCTATATGTTTAGTTTCAATTTCAGTGTTTAATTGTGCAAGTTGTTCATAATTGTTGTTTCCGACATATTTTTCTCCGACAATTAAAACTGGAACAACTCATTAACATGGAAAACAGATATGCACATCCCTTTGCATGGATTCATGTGGAACAATCCTCGATTTTTATTTTTCCTATGTATCAGCAATCATAATAAATTCTTGGAGTGAAAGAGAAAGTTGGAATTTAAAGAATTGATGTACAACATGACAAGTATGGGAGGTGATATGGCATAGTTTACTATCGCTTAATAGATAAGATAGGTGAAAATCGCTAAGCTGTAATAAAAGTTGGCAAACCAAAGCTATCAATAAATTTAATTTGCCAAATTACATTCAGTTTCTGAAATCTAAAGAATATTTGTTAGTTCATTGTACTTTTTTTTTAGATGCATACATTTATTCCAATTCAGTTGTAGCATGTTTGTTTTTTATTCAGTTTGTGGGAGCATGTTTCTGCATATAGTAACATGCCTATATTGAGCTTGTATCTACATAGATTTTTCTTTGCAATTGGTTTTATGTTAACTCGATTTATTAAGAGAGTATTTACTTGTTTTTTGTACAATAAATTATTTAATTCCAAGAACATACTATGTTAAATCATTTCATATTGCATTTCTTCTTTTGATGTTTTATTGCAATTCTAATAGGATTTCTTTCTCTGTAGGTATCAAAGAAAAGCTGCAAATTCTTCTAGTTAAGATGTTAATCTTATTAAAGACCATGATTGTTATATTCACATTTGAAATGTCTTTTGTCAGATGTGTTTGATTTGATCATTATGTGTTTCTTCTGTAGTTTCTCTAATCAACTATGCACATCTATCTGCGAGCCAAATGTAGTTATTTATCAAAGCAGAGAATTCTGAAAAAAACTTTACACTCTAGAAAAGGGAAAGGTTCTGTTCCATTTCGGAGGACAATGATACAATGTTCATCTACCTTAACTCCCTATGCTGGCCCAAAATGTTTGCAATACCATATTTTTATGTTGAATCCTACACAGGATTATTATTGTTCATTTTGTACTTTGATTTGTATCAAACACGTGTTTCATTTTTATAGTTGTTACAACATCAATTATAACAACACATTGGAGTCTTTTCTTGATGAGATTAGTGTTTGTCATGCCATGCAAAACTATGATGTGATGTTCGTTGTAAACCCCATGTGGCATTGCTCTCTTTTTGAAAAGCAACAAGACATGTCTAAAATATTCTATGGCATCCCATGACAAACTGTAATGTGATGTTAATTGTAAATCCCAGTTGGCATTCCTCTCTTGTATATGTTATGTTATCTCATACTTGCTATTTTGTAAAAGTGTTAAGTTCAATAAACTTGTTATATATTGTGATTTGGACTATTCTCTATCTTTTGAAAAAATGAATGTTCCATTTTGTTGTGTATTAATTGCAGTGTTCCATTGATCAATATACCTTTGTTTGAATGAAATAGTTATCAAGGTATTTTTTTTGTAATACTTATATAGAAATTTGATTGTTAGAAATAATTTTACATCCCCGTATAAATAATAAAAGACATTACCTACACACTAGGAACACTACATTCTTTTAATTATTGTCACATTCAACACAAAATTTAAAAGGATCATATCATTTACAAACATTTATATACACTACCTCAATTTAATCTGTCATTTTCTGCCTTCTTTTACCCTCTAACAACTACCTTATCAGCGTATTAGTGCACCTTCTTGGGGCAATTGCTAGTTTTACAACCTTTAATAGTATTGCATATATTTTGACTCTTTTGTAGATGAGACTGCCCCTTTTGCATATAAAACGAATTGGTTAAAAGCATTAAGACACATCTATTGGTTTCATTGGCACATTTAACATGGAGGAAGTTTATGAATAATATTGTAAGTGAAATCATTAAATTACATTCTTCACTAAGTATTAATCAATTATTTTTAATTATTTTGAAGTGTAGATATTATTAGCCGTGAGAATTACTATGCCACTTATATGAATGCAATAAATAATATCCCTGCCATGTGATAATTGAAGTGTAACATTTAGTGGACTAGTTATTTTCCTTTTCATGTTTTGTAAGCACGTTTTTGTTGGAAATATTAATTAATTGGTGATTCAAATAGCGAATTAGCCAACTCTGTCAGAGTCTGTAGCAGGTCATTTTATGTCAAACAGTATAACAGGATGAAGAGTTCACATCTCTTGTATATAATCCAATCGAATTTAATTGCTAAAGCTAAGTTTCTAGGTATATAGTTATTACAGTCTTTCATGTTAAGTCGGTAGCTTCAGAGAGAAGCAATTTTAGTTGGTAGAAATTTTCTAGATGAAGAAGAAGATTGTAAATATGAAGAAGAGAATGCACAAGCAGAACATACAGATAGATACAGAGAAGAGAAGTGTGGAGAAGAAGAAGAAAAAACTCTGTGAAGAGTTTGAAGCTCAAGCTTTCATGTTTTGTAAAAGTGTTGAGAGTCGAAGCTCTATAACAGGTGAAACATCATGGTAATTTCTAAGTTTGTATTTACTGCAGTAGTTCTTTGTTATGTCGTCACAAGAAATATAATTCCATAGTTTATGGTTAATGCAAGTTTTATTTAGCCGCACATATTCTTCAAATTTAAATGAGTGGATGTTGTTTACATTTATTGTTCAGCGAAACACACAAAAAATCCATATTTATTTCACCTCGTAAACGTTCTAGTTTTCATGCACAGAAGGGTTCGACACAAATCTTATTCAATATATAGTTATATAATATTGCGAGTGAGTCACAATAGTTGTGTCGCAGTTAATCCCAAGTAACCATCGGTGAAAAGTGTTTTTTCAGAACATAAGTCTTTAAGACTAGGAATTATAAAGTTAAGCAAAAGTTGGTCGCAACCTAAATCCTGTCACGGTAAAAGCTGGTCGAAGCCAAATAAGTATGTCAAGGTAAAACTGAGTCAGGTGAAAAGTTATTCGCGGGTAACTCAAGTTAATTGCCACAACCGCCATTCCCAAGGTCTCGTATCAGAGTGGGTTTACAAAAGAAATTTTGTCTTAAAAAGGGAAAAAGTAATTTCCTAAGGTGAATTAAAAATGGCTTCCACTTATGGTTCAAATATGTCGAGTTTACAAACTCCAATTTTTACAGGAAAGAATTATGAGTATTGGTCTCTAACAATGAAGGATTTGTTCAGAGGTCAAGATGTTTGGGAAATAGTTTAGAAAGGTTATGTAGAACCAACAGATCATACAGCATATAATAATATCACACAAATTGAGAAAGATGTTATGAGGGAACAAAGGAAGAAAGATGGAAAAGCTCTGTTCTACATACACCAAGCCATGCATGAAAGCATACTCCCAAGAGTAGTAGTAGTAAATACCGCAAATCAAGCATGGGACACATTGGAGACTGCCTATCAAGGTTTGGACCAGGTAAAGACTTCAAAGCTGCATATTCTAAGAAGAGATTTTGAATCTCTGTCCATGAAAGAATCAAAGTCAATGGACTCATTCTACACCAGAGTTGTTGGTTTGATAAATCAACTAAAATCTCACAGAGAAAATATAGAAGACCAAAGAGTGGTTGAAAATATTCTCAGAAGTCTTCCCCCAAGATTTGAATCATTGGTTGTGACCTTGGAAGAAAACAAAGACATGACGGTGTTCACCATCGATGAGCTACAAGCTTCACTCATCAATCATGAACACAAAATCAGTGGAACAGATATATCATTGGAAGGTGCATTTGCAGCACAGTCGTCCATAAGTCATGGTAGAGGCAGGGGGAGAAACCATTCTAGAGGAAGAGGAAGCACAGAGGAAGAAACTTCTCAAGAGGAGGACATAGCAGTAGTCCTGTAGATGTTGTTGGTAGAGGGAAGAATCAGAACCCAAGTCAACTAAGTGGTTACAGGTTTGATAAATACAAAATTCAATGTCATTATTGTAAGAAATTTAGTCATTATGCATATGAATGCAGGAAGAAGCAATATGACTAAGGAAAGCAAATCCAGAACCAGTCGACGAACACCAGCACTTCGTCGAGCGTAATGTTGATGGCATGCGCATACCCAATTGAATGTAATTCCATTCAAGAAAGTACACATGTCATATGGTATTTAGATCCAGGATGCAACAATCATATGACTAGTAATTTAATTTTTTTTTCCAATCTAGATAGTTCAATTCAAACTAATGTTACACTTGGAAATAATGTCCAAGTCGTTATTTTGGGAAAAGGTACTGTTGGTATTCTAACCAAATAGGGGTAGCATAAGTATGTTCTTGGTGTCCATCATGTTGAAGGTCTCAAACATAATTTGTTGAGTATTGGAAAACTGATACAAATAGGTTACAAAGTCTACATGGAAGACAATCACTGTGTGATTAAAGACATACATCTAAGCAACCAGCTGATAGCAAAAGTGCCAATGACAAGCAATCACTTGTTTCCATTGAGGATAGTTCCAGGAAATACTAGAGCTGCATTCAAGGCAAAAAGTAAAGAAGAAGTCATACACTGCGACAAGAAAGAAATTGACAACGCTGAAATTCAAGCAGCATTTCAAACAGAAGTTCAAGATGAATCCTGGCTATGGTATTTCAGATTTGGACATCTGAATTTTGGTGGGATGAAGCTATTGCACACAAATAATATGGTGAAAGGATTGCCATTGATTGACAAACTAGATAGAGTTTGTCACGTCCCCACCCCTCTAATCGGCGAAGAGGACGCGACTAACCGCTATGAATCCGAGAAAACTAAGCCCCATGAACATAAGATACAAAATGCATTGGAAATGAAACCTACACAGATGCATAATTTGTTTAAACATACAGCAGAAGCAAACACAATCATCCAATACATTCAGCATGTTCATCATCTCATTTAAGCAATAAATACAATTGCAAAGACAGAATGGAGAAGAGATACTTATCTTTAACAAAAGCTTGTCTTGTAACCAGCTACGTCATTGCAATGTTCCACCCAATGATAGGCCAATGTGCTCATCAATCACTCAGCAACACTGCCACCCCCGAGCTGGTCGTGATTCCACAAGGAATAAGGGGAAACTAGCAGGCTCACACGTAACCAAGGATACACAACTCATCCAAGCCAACACAATTGGGTTTATCAGGCTATCGAGAGCTGGAAAGGCTGACCGCTAAGCTAGTGAGCTCAATCCAAGAGCTATGGACACCTGCAACAGAACTAGCCTTGCTTTTAAAACATCCACACACACCCAACACAAGGAATCATCCCCTTCTCTGTTGTACAGTACCTTGGGATATGTCCTCCCTTCCAGTGCTATTCGCGGGGTGCAGAGAAGAAATCCAGTCCTCTAGCCCTATTTGTGAGGCTCCTGCACACACTACGTTTGTCAAGAAGCCTCATACCCTATTTCCACTCCCAATTCAACTCAGACCAAAGCCAAAATATGCACCCACAACACAATACAATTTCTGTGTTAGAGGAAAAACAGTTTCGGCAACAAAACAAATTTCTAGAATGGGTAAAAATGGCCCTTTAGCAGCAATTTGATTTCCATAGACGTTTTGGCCCTAACGTGGCCAAAACGGGCTCAATAACACCCAAAATCATGGGTCTCCTCTCCCACTTACTAGGAATTTCCAGAAAAAAACGATTTCCAGCTTGGAAACAATGGAGAAAAATATAGAAAAACGTGGGGAAGGAAAATCAACCACTGATAATCACAAAAAATGATTTTTCAGCCTGAGCAAAGTGAGGTAACAACCAAAAACGTGAATGGTTTCACACGCAGGAAGTTATGAATGCTTGAGAGAGCTCAAGTAAAGGAAAAATGGTGAGGAAAACATGCCAACGTGAAAGCATTGTAGAATGGCATACGTTTTTTGGGTTTTTACTTGCCCAAGGAGTGAAAACGCATTTCCCAAAAACTAATGGCTTCTCCAATTCAAATTTGGGTTTTCATACCTTGCCCATCCCATGCAATAACCAACCCAACCAATTTCTAGCAGTAATAAATGATTGGGTGAATGAGACAAGAAAGGTATTTGACAGTTTGATGGGTTCTCCCTTTGACATTTGGCTTTTCGCCATTGGCCCAAAGGTTTGAATATCCCCCCCTTATCTTTAGGAAATCATGCCCCCATCTCATTATTTGTTGCATTGACATAGTTGGTTGTGGGTTTTTAATTAAATTGGATATTTACGTGATGTCCAAAGTTATAATGTACAGGCTAGCACAAAATACCATCGGCAATGATTTTTAATCGCCGAAACATAAAACGCTAAATCGATGGTGGGGCTTTTGCCTACATCTCCACACCATGATTAATTACAATATATTCATCATATACATTTAATGCAAACGGGGTCAAAACGGGGTGTTACAGAGTTTGTGAAGGCTACATTTTTGACAAGCAACATAGAGAGACTTTTCCAGTCAGAAAGTCATATAGAGCACACACACCACTTGAGATTGTGCACTATGATATTTGTAGTCCAATACAGACATCATCCATTGGTGGCTGCAATTATTTTCTTACTTTTATTGATGACTACTCAAGAAAAACATGGGTATATTTTTTGAAACATAAATATGATGCATTTAGTTGCTTTTAGAGGTTCAAATTACTCGTGGAGAACTAGAGTGGTCACTGCAACAAAATCCTAAGGATGGACATAGGGAGTGAATATGTTTTAAATGAATTTCTACTTTTTTGAAAAACCCATGGCATATAGAAGCAATTCATTGCGCGGTATACACCTCAACAGAACAATGTCGTAGAAAGAAAGAACAGAACCATTATGGAAATGGTGCACAACATGATGATAGCCAAGCATTTTCCAAATGAATATTAGGTTGAAGCAGTCGCAACTGCTGTATACATTATGAACCGATGTCCAACAAAGAGCATGAAGAACATGGTTATTCAAGAAGCATGGACAAGTGAGAATCATAGTGTTTCTCATTTAAATTTTTTTGGTTGTGCTGCATATGCTCATGTGCCAGATGAGCTAAGAAAGAAGTTAGACAAGAAGGGACCAAAATGTATTTTTGTTGGATATTTTGAAGACACAAAAGCATACACATTGTATGATCCTATCACAAGGAAAGTGATCATTAGTTGTGGCATTCAATTCATCAAGAATGAATCATGGGATGGAACCGTCGAGAATTATGTCAAGATTGTGTCGAATGTCTAGCATGATGACATGACGAAGGAAGTGGCTCAAACACCATATGTAAATCAACCGATCAAAACATCGTCGACTCCCATGACACCATGACATGGTTCAACACTAGGAACATTGACACAAGTCGCAACAAAAGCTACACCATCAAGCACACTAAGAGGACAGTAGACTCCATCAAGCAGTTTGACATCAACAGATCCAGTAAAGAAAATAAGTCTGGGTGAAATATATGAAGTTGGTACACCAAATTCCTTATCTCTCTTTTCATTATTTTCTCAAATAGATGATACATTAACATTTGAGGAAGTTGTCAAAGAATAAGTATGAGCACAAGCCATGGATGAAGAAATAGAATGCATTGAGAAAAACGAGACATGGGAACCTGTTGATGTACCAAAAGATAAAGATGTAATCAACGTTAAATGGATTTACAAGACCAAGCAAGATGCTGATGGGAATGTGCATAAGTAGAAGGAAAGAATGGTAGCAAGAGGGTTCACAAAAAATCTTGGCATAGATTTCAATGAAACATTCGCACCAGTTGCACGCATGCATACAATCAAAACAGTTTTGGCCATCGCTACACAAAATAAATGGCATGTTTATCAAATGGATGATAAATAAACATTTTTTAATGGCTACCAAGATGAAGAAGTATATGTGGAACATGCACAAGGTTATGAAGTTCCAGGACAAGAACACAAAGTGTACAGGATGAAAAAGGTGCTCTATGGTTTGAAGCAAGCTCTGAGAACTTGGTACAGTCACATTGATTCCTATCTCATTGAGAATGGATTTCATAGAAGTGAAAGTGAACCAACATTGTACACCAATGTGAATGAGCAAGGTGACATGTTAATTGTTTGTGTGTATGTAAATGATTTAATATTACTGGTGATTTTGGCATAAAAGAATTTAGAACAATCACGGAAAGTGAATTTGAAATGACTGATTTGGGGCTCATGAAGCTTTTTCTGGGAATTGAAGTTCAACATTCTGGAAGTGCTATTTTTATATCACAGTCCAAGTATGCAAGTACAGTTTTAAAAAGATTCAATATGTCTAATTGCAAGTCAGCCCCAACACCAGTTTTAACAGGTTTAAAATAAAGCAAAGATGATGATGGATCAACTATATATCCTATGTTGTTTAAAAGGCTTGTTGGTAGCCTTATGTATTTAACAACAATGAGACCAGACATCATGTATGGGGTAAGTATGATCTCAATATTCATGGAGTCACCAAAAGACTCTCAT
Organism: Pseudotsuga menziesii; assembly: GCA_001517045.1. Lineage (NCBI taxonomy): Eukaryota > Viridiplantae > Streptophyta > Pinopsida > Pinales > Pinaceae > Pseudotsuga > Pseudotsuga menziesii. Next base: position 56,025 of record LPNX011170021.1, read on the forward strand.
TGGAAAGCATGCAAAAGAATTCTGAGGTATGTAACTGGCACAAAGGATCTTGGTATAATGTATTCAACCTCAGATAATTTTAAATTCGTTGGATACACTGATAATGACATTGGAGGCAGCACATATGACAGAAATAACATCTGGGTACACATTTCATTTTGGTATAGGTGTTGTGTCATGGGATTCAAAAAAACAACCCTTAGTAACTCTATCTTTAGTAGAAGCAGAGTATGTTGCAGCTACAGGTGTTGAATGCTAAGTTGTTTGGATGTGGAGAATTTTAAAATACCTGTCGTAGAACCAGGAAGAACCAACAACCATTTTCTGTGAAAACAATTCAGCCATTGCTTTGTCAAAGTACCATATGTTTCACAAGAAAACCAAACACATCGATACAAGGTATCATTTCATAAGAGAATTGGTGGAAAAAAAAGAATTTTGTTTAGAATTTTGTAGGTCTGAAGATCAACTTGCAAACATCTTTACAAAACCATTGGTAAGGGATACATTCCAGTATCTTTGAAGTTATTTAGAAATGAAAAGTTTTTCTCAATGAATTGTTAGGATTATTAATCCTCCCTTGATCATACTGTCCATTAGGTTAATTAGCCTAACTTAGGAACCTTAATTAATTATTTGGGTCCACTTGGCCTAATGGGGCCACATGTACCAGTCACCAGAGTGTAGGGAACACTGCTAGAGGTTAAAATCCACTTACTGCATGTGCATGCATAAGTTTGGGCACCTCCTAGACCAATCCCTACATTTTAGGAGCCACTAGGAGTCTCAGTACCAACCTACTTCAGTTAGTTGGAATTAGTACTAGTTAGTCTCAGTTATCCCCCAGTTACTTTCAGTTAGTTCACGATCAGTTAGCTAGTGCATGTCTTTCATGGATAATGCATGGTTGCATGTGGAGTAGGCACCTTTTCCCACCTACCACACTCAGTTACACTGAGTTAACTAGCCAACACTGATTGATTGAGTTGGCTGGACATCTGGGAGTTGATTTTGGACTTCGATGTTGATTAAGACACCATGAGTTAGAGATTCAATTAGATACATCCAGATCCACATGGTATATTCGAATTGCTCCCTAATGCATTCAAATTCTTCCTATTTATAAACCATTGTAACACCGAATTATTATTGTGAATGATACTGTAAATTCTTAAGCAATACTTATCTGTTTCTTGTGTGGTTTGTTTTGTTCAGTTTGTATCTTCATTATCCATTTACTACAAACATTATTAGAACTATATGCTTGAATATATAAATGACATTCAAATTCTAATATGGTATCAGAGCCTTCTCATGCAGGTTTCATGCTTGTTTCTCCCCATCGAACATCAGAAGCATAACTGGGTTTCCATAGAAGTTCCCTATGATGATTTGCTAGCTCTGGATTTATTCAGAGTAGTGGAGAGGGCATGACAGACCCTGAAAACATGTTCATGCCAAGAGTAAAATCATGATTCTAACAGTTCATATGTTTTAGTGTGTTATTGTAGTGAAATTGATAGGTGCTACATAGCTTGTGTGAATTTTTGCACTACTTCCAGCTGGAGAAATTATGAGTTCTCAAACTCCTGAACCATAGATCCTCACAACTTCCAATCATCTTTATTGGAGGATTGATAGGCAGCTGGCCTTGCGCAAGCATGGCTACCACAGGATCATACATGGATGGGAGCCTGAGCCTCATCAGCCGGTAGAACAGAACAAGTTTCTGGACCGTTGTGATGAAGCATTCGAGTACTTATGTACTTATATATCCAAAGATCTCCTCTTCCACCTATAAGGCTTGAGGAATCCCAGAGAATCCTAGGAGAAGCTTGATTACTTGTTTAACAAACAAGATGAGCTTCGGAGATACATTCTGGAGAATTAGTTGGTATCTTTACATCCTAGCAGTTTCGAGACTATTGAGCAATTCTTTACTAAATTCAAGTCTCTAATACTCCAATGCAAATAGCGCGGGATAGAGCGGAAGGATGAGCAGAATGTCCTTTCCATACTTAGTAAACTAAGCCCTGAGTATTCTATGTTTTTTTCCATATTTCATTCCAAGCGGGAAATATTTCCTGATTGGAAAGTTCCTTCATTAGATTCTTTTTCTGAGTCCTTAATCAAGGAGCAAGACAAGCTTATTCAAATGGGAGTCATCAAGACATCCAAATATCAAGCTCTCCTAGTTTCTGACTCTTCCAAAGTGCAAGAAAAGGGGAAATCAAAGAAGAAGGATCCAAAGGCAGCTGATTCAAAGCCTAAACAAATCAGCAAACTTTTAAAAGGGCCTCTGGCTCCAGCAAGAAGAAATTTGAGAAGAAATTATGTCCTTATTGTGAAAAAGGGTACCATCTTGAAGATCATTGTATGAAAAAACAACTTGATGAAATGGCTGCTCTTCTCAAGCAACATAATATTTGTTCCCCACAAAGAGAAAATAAGTCAGATAATGGACATGAAAGATGTCATGCTTTGAAAGAAGAACTACCTTGGTCTACAACATATTTGATTGATTCTAGAGCCTCCAATCACATGGTGTCCTCTAAGGATCTCTTCTCCTCTCTCAATATCAAAGAAGGGCCCACTATTCACATGGGAGATGAATCCCAAATTCCAGCAACAGGAAGAGGCACCATCAGAGCAAAGCATGGTGTGTTTAGAGATGTCTTATATGTGCCCTCCCTTGCAGCTAATATGTTGTATGTTTATCAAATGACTCACACCGTCTCACCAAAACAAGTGGTGCTTCAAACTGACTCAGTAGAGAGCACAAAAATCTCAGTTGGGGATCTTGTAGTGAAATGAATTACTGATCATGCCTCTAAGGAATATATTTTCTCTCACTTCATGCCATACACAGTTCCAACATCACCACAACTTTGATTCAAAGTTGATGAAGGTATAAAAATTCCTTCACTTCCTATTGCAGATTCAGTTTCAATTCCTGACATTACATATTCAGATTCAGAAGAGGATTCATCCTAACATGATCCAGACATTGAGCTTACACCTCAAAGGGATCTAGATCCAGATCTAGCATCTACCTCATTTCAGCAGCCTAAATGGGCTAAGAATCTCATAGAAGCAGCTGGAGATGGTGCTGGGGATCCATATGACAAAAGAAGAACGAGGTCCTAGTATCAAAAGGAGAGTGTTGCACTGTCTCACATAGATCCTCTTCTTCCTAAGAGGTTTTTTATGATGCTTGGGTCAAATCCTCAATATTTCAAGGAGGCTTTCCATGATCCTAGATGGCAGGCATCCATGGATGAGGAGTTTGATTCGCTACATGACAACTAGACCTGGGAACTTGTCTCCTTACCTCCAGGAAGGAAGATGGTACAGTGAAAATGGATCTACAAAACCAAAATAGTTGTTGATGGGACCACAACCAAGTACAAGGCTCGGTTGGTGGAAAAAGGGTACTCTCAGGTCCAAGGCTTGGACTACAATGAGACATTCGCTCCAATAGCTAGAATGGACTCCATCAGGCTGGTATTGGCCATTGTTGCTTCCAAGAGATAGGAAGAGATATATATATGACACAAGTTGAGGGGTTTATTGATGATCCTTCCTTAGTCTGCAGATTGAGGAAATCACTGTATGGACTCAAAAAAATCCCCAAGGGCATGGTACTCCAAGATGGATGCCTTCCTCATCTCTCAGAATTTTGAAAGGTGCAAATCTGATTGCAATGTCTACATGAAGAAGAGGGAGGGGTTCTTGCTTCTAGTTGTATTGTATTTGGATGACTTTCTCATTACTAGCAACTCTGTTGCTAGATTGAGCAGCATCAAGTATTCTCTTAATAAAGCATTTGCTATGACTGACTTAGGACTATTAAGACAGTTCATTGGTCTCTAAGTAAGTCAAAATACTTTAGCAATCATGATCTCACAATCCAGGTACTCATTAGACATGCTTAAGAGATTCCACATGGAGGATTGCAAGGCAGCCCCCTGCCCTTTTCAATTAGGCATCAAGCTTGAAGAAGGTGGTTCCACACCTTTGGTGGAAAACACTCTCTATAGACAGCTCATTCGAAGCCTTCTGTATCTCACTAATTTGAGACTAGACATATCCTATGTTGTGAGTGTTGCTGCCAGATACATGCAGGAGCCACATGAGCTACACTGGAAGGCAGCAAAGAGGATCTTGCACTATGTGCAGGGTACTATTGATTATGGGATCCACTATGCTACTAGAGCACAACTGTATCTCACAGGCTTTACAGACTCAGACTGGGAAGGAGATGGAAATGATAAGAAATCCACCTCAGGTTTTGTATTCATGATTGGATCTGGGCCAATTTGTTGGTCCAGCAAGAAGCAAGTAGCACTTGCACTCTCTTTAGCAAAAGTAGAGTATCGAGGAGCTGTGAATGTGACTATTCAGGTAGTTTGGCTACATGGAATCTTAATAGAGTTCGGCATTCAAACTTCATCTACAATGGATCTTTATTGTGACAACCAAAGTACAATCAATATTTCTAGTGATCCTGTTCAGAAGCAGAGGAAAAAGCACATAGAGGTTCACATGCACTACATCCATGAACCGGTGCATGACAGAACCATCACACTGCACTACTATCCAACAGAGGATCAGATTGCATATATTTTTACCAAGTCTTTTACCGAAAATAGATTTTCCTTTCTCAGGTCTCTTTTGGTCATTAAGGCTTGATTCTCAATTCCTATTTTGAGGGGGGGTTTTCCCATGATATTTTCCCTACCTCAGTCATATTATGAAACATTCATGTCTTTTGGATTGTATATTGGGTGACTTATGGTCTTATTAATGGGGCCCACGGTTATCCAAGTTGGGATTCAGGGGGGGTATTAGGATTATTAATCCTCCCTTGATCATACTGTCCATTAGATTAATTAGCATAACTTAGGAACCTTAATTAATTATTTGGGTCCACTAGTACAATTGGGTCCACTTAGCCTAATGGGGCCACATGTACCAGTCACTGGAGTGTGGGGAACACTTCCACTTACTACATGTGCATGCATAAGTTTGGGCACCTCCTAGACCAATCCCTACATTTTAGGAGCCACTAGGAGTCCGGACACCAACCTACTTCAGTTAGTTGGATTTAGTACTAGTTAGTCTCAGTTATCCCCTAGTTATTTTTAGTTAGTTCACAATCAGTTAGCTAGTGCATGTCTTGCATGGATAATGCATGGCTGCATGTGGAGTAGGCGCCTTTACCCACCTACCATGCTCAGTTGCACTGAGTTAACTAACCATCACTGATTGATTGAGTTGGTTGGACATATGGGAGTTGATTTTGGAGTCCGATATTGATTGAGACACCATGAGTTAGAGATTTAGTTAGATATAGTCAGATCCACATGGTAGATTTGAATTGCTCCCTAATGCATTCAAATCCTTCCTATTTGTAAAATATTGCAACACCGGATTATTATTGTGAATGATACTATAAATTCCTGAGCAATACTTGTCCATTTCCTGTGTGGTTTGTTTTGTTTAGTTCGTATCTTCATTCTCCTTTTATTGCAAACATTATTAGAACCATTTGCTTGAAGATATAAATGGAATTCAAATTCTAATATGAACTCTATCATGAACATAACAAGTTTTAGCTGAAATATTTTGTTTTAAAAAATTTCGATCTTCTCATAATTAAGGGGGAGTGTTGGAAATATTAATTACTCACTGATCTGGATAGCACATCAACTGACTCTGTCAGAGTCTGTAGCGGGCCAGTTTATGTCAGAGAGTATGACATGATGAAGAGTTTACGTATCTCGTATATAATCCAATCGAATTTAATTGTTGAAGATAAGTTTCTAGGTAGATAGTTATTACAGTCTTTAATGTTAAGTCGGTATCTTCAGAGAGAAGCAATTTTCATCGGTAGAAGTTTTCTATATGAAGAAGAAGATTGTAAATCTGCAGAAGAGAATGCACAAGCAGAACAGACAGAGAGCTATATAGAATATAAGTGCGAAGAAGAAGAAGAAAAACTCTATGAAGAGTTTGAAGCTCAAGCTTCTGTGTTTTGTAAAAGTGTTGAGAGTCGAAGCTCTGTAATAGGTGAAACATCCTATTAATTTCTAAGTTTGTATTTACAACTGTAGTTCTTTGTTATGCCATCACAAGAAATATGATTCCGTAGTTTATGGTTTAATGCAAGTTTTATTTAGCTGCACATATTCTTCATATTTACCCGAGTGAATGTTGTTTACATTTACTCTTCAGTGAAAGACACAAAGAATCCATATTTATTTCACCGCTAAAAATTCTAGTTTTTATGCACAGAAGGGTTCAACACAAATCTTATTTAATATATGGTTATATACTATTGTGAGTAATTTGCAATAGTTGTGTCACAATTAATCCCAAGTAACCGTCGATGAAAAGTGTTTTTCATAACATAAGTCTTTAAGACTATGAATTATAAAGTTAAGCAAAAGTTGGTCGCAACCTAAATCCTGTCGTGGTAAAAGTCGGTCGAAGCCAAGTAATTCTGTCAAGGTAAAAGTGAGTTAGGTGAAAAGTCCGTTGTAGTAATTTCATCGCAGGTATTTAGTCGCAAGACTTTTCTGTTAAAGTTAAAAGGGAACAAAAAAAGGTTGTGTTGCGCGGTAACTCAAGTTAATTGTTGCAACTGCCATTCCTGAGAGTTTTGTAGTCAAGCAAAGAAGGCAAGAGATCATTATTTTTAACACTTCTTTGATTGTAAAATAAATAGGCTAACGTATTCATTACAACACATTTCTAGCACCCTCCACATATTACACTGCTGCAAGGACCAAAGCAACACTAACGACATATGCCATATATGCATGTCATATTGCAATGCCACATGCTTAGAGTGTAAACCACGGGGGCTTCACTTGTTGACCAATATACTATCATGTTAGTTCATATTGTGGGTTTTACAATTATAAAAAATTGAACCAATATATTGCAGGTATTGGGGGGATGAGGGGTTTAAGGTGGGGCTCGGTAGGGTGGTTTATAAGGTTTGAGCTATAAAACGGGGTGGGGAGGAGGTTTTAAGTATTGGGAGGGGGTTTCAACAAAAATATTTTGGGTCAATATCTATCGAAATTAAGGGTGTTCTTTAATATCCCACGATCGCACGTGCTATGTGAGAGGTTCACTAAGTGAAGTCCCCGTGGTGTAAACTGACTTGCCAATTGAGTGGGTATTGACCTGAAGGATATGAACCTACCCTTGTTTTCGACGTAAAAGGATATGTTGCATGCTTTGATTCTTTTTTTGGCTAGGTATGGACCTTCTCCTTTCTACAGAGAGTCTCCTTTGAATATTAGTCGTTGATCAATGAAGTTAGTCGTTGATCAATGCACTCATTGGGAGATGTAATGGGATGAGAGTAGGATTTTCAATGGAGAGTCTTGCAGTGGAATATCCTTATGGGGTATGTCTATGAAGGGGTATGTTGATATATTTATGTGTCTCCGTTTTTGCAGCATTTTTAATTCATATAGTGAATTGGTTTCTCACTACCTGCATGTCATCCTCCTCTCCTCCTGGCTGGCCTGTTGCATTGGGGTTTCGTTGTGTCTACCCTTCGTGTATAACATTCACATCGTCTAAGTTTTCTCCCTCCCATGTTGATTTTTTTAACATTTCCTCTTTCAGGTGCACGGGTTGTCTGCATGCTAATGTATCTCTGTCGAGTGTGTGTATGTGCATCATAATGCTAGAAAGGTGGATTCCCATCATTGTCTTCCTTTCTTCGTCCAATATTCCTCTCTGCCTTTATTCCTTCCAGGCTTGTAATTCAAGGTTTAAACATTGGAGGGAAACAAAGATTTGGAAAGGCTCAACCTACCATATGCGTGTGCTTAGAGGCAAAAAAATAAAAAAATCATATGAGTTATGTATGTCCTTTTTATTCTTTTGGTTTAGGTAGTTAATTGAGGCTATGCTAAAAACTAACATAATATATTTCCCAGTAATGTAAATACCTCCTCTTTCAGTTTTCAATAGCATGTATGTCTGCAGTTGAAATATTTGAAGTTATTTTCTTTCTAAGTTTATGAAGCTCAAAACTTTAAAATTCGAATCTCTATTTGAGGTATAGAAGCCCCAATTCCACCTAGATTTGGTACCAAATTGTCCCAAATTTTTTGCAGCTGTAATGGCTGTTGCGGTTAGATGAGAGAAATCAAAGTTCCATTTCTATTCACAATTTAATTTAGTGGGTGCATAAAACACCACCCATAAATTTTGTGACAACAATATAAGAAAGGGAACAGTTCAAAATGCAACGGGTTTCAAGGATTGGAAAATTTCCTCTCTTTTGACTAGGCTTGTGGATAGAGACGTGTCCAGTAAGGTGGGTTTTGGTATGCTAACCGAGAACAGGGTTTATTCTATGTCGCAATGTTGAGAGGCCTTACTATGAATCAATGCAATCAGTGCCTTACTAGTCTCTACAATTCATTCGACTCCTGTCCATTGGGAACTAGCAAAGGAGGTTCCTTAATATATGTCAACTGCGTTATTTGTTATGCATATCCGTACAAGTTTCCTTTAACTAATGAATCCATTGGCAATCACAATTAATAGGAAAGGAAGGTAAGGTATCCAAACTCAATCGAATGAACTGGTCAAACCGAAAGTAAGAGTCACTGTGAAAGTTCATTGCATATTAATTACTAAATGTTTTTTCTTATGATATGTAGAGTCATGTTGTTAATACAATGCAATAATCATCTGCTATTTTTGGGGGGCTTTAACCGTTATCGGTTCACAATTAAATTTTTTATATTTTCCTACTGATATGTATGATATGTAGAGTCATGTTGTTAATGCAATGTAATAATCATATGCTATGCATAAAAATTATGGACAAGAAGAATGATGGACAACAAGAGCATGTTTATGAGCATTGTTTTAGGATTTTTCAAGAAGAGATGAAAATGAGCATGAAATTTTAGATAGATGCTTGAAAGAAACAACCAAAGAGAGTGAAAATTTACAAAGAATGCAATTACAGGTGAAGCCAAAGTTTCCTTGTTGTGTGCATACAAGTTCTCTCTCATTTTAATTATGTGCCCAAAACATTCAACATCGCAAGGAAGAATTACTACAACATGGTTGAGAAGGTGGTGCAAACCATGGCGAAGAAGGCGGTGCAAACCATGGTGATGATGAGAATCCAGTGTCAATAATTGAATACCATGGCAGTGATGAGAAGGCAGTGTGAGATTATTGTTAGTTAATTGAATGGTTGTTGTTCATATCAAGAATGTCATTGTCACTTCTGCAATAAGAGGGTCAAGTTGAAGGTGCTCTAAAATTATAGGCAACAGTTTCACATGAAATAATGAAATGCCAAAATTTTGGTCAAAATGTCAAATTCAACCTGAAACTAATACTGGGTCAAAGCAAATAATACGTGGTCAACGAAGAACTCATTGCTATATACACCGCCTCTTGGTAGGTATAAGAAGTTAATATTGAATAGGGATACCAAAGTGAATTAATGATGAATAGGGATATCAAAGTGAATTAGTGGATAGACATTAGGATCAATTAATAATTTTCTTACAATATCTTTGACATCATAGAAAAGAGGATTGAAAAATCCCTGAGATTCTTTTTGCAGCCTCAAAATTGTTTATAGCAGCCTCAAAATTGTTTATAGAAAATGATCGAAATGGAGGAATGGTAGTCGACGACTCTTATGCATCTTAAATGAAAAAGGAACCCTCCACCAAGTCACATGCAATGATATCCATCTGATTTTATTGTTGGGTTAAAGTGTGTAACAGGAAATAGGAAAGAGCCACCATTGTCCCCAAAACATAACCTTATTTCGAATTAAACTAAGATACATATAATTTGTTTTTTCTTAACTCTTCTTTAAACCTTATAAAATTCATTTTTATAGGGAATCCAAGTCTGGTTGTATTACTGAATGCCACATAGACAACTTGACCAATTCCACAATAGTAAAAGGAGCCATGATACTTTGGAAGCATAGGGAAGATAAAAAATGCATAAAATAAATTCAAGATGAATGGTTATTTTGGTATGAAAAGTGCAAGTACAAGGAACAAATTACATAACCGCGAGGGTTTATGCTATGTTAAGTTAATTTAAGTATATTTTGGGTTGAGGTTGTGAGCGTGTGTTGATGATGGTTCTATAGGGTTCCTGACAAGGGTTTCATATTCAGAGCTATGCGTGGATCTCACCTGCATTGGGCAGTGGGGCATCACGCCTATTGGTGTCAGGGACGAGAATGGGGGATCCTAAAGGGGGGGCTCCCAACCCCTCCCAAAAGGATCCAATGATCAGCAATGATGAGAAAGAACCTCATATAGCATGCACATAGAACATAGGCAGAATGGGAAAGGAAGGAAGAAGGCAAGAGAAATAAACGACTGCTGCGAATAACAAAGGAGGATGCATAGAAAAAACAAAAGAGGTCCCTACCCTGCAGATACAAGAAGAGGGATTCAGATCACACAATCAAAACATGAGAGATCATGCTCTCATTGGCAAATTTGTCAATATTTGGCCCTCAGAAAAAGCATTACTATGGTGGATCAATGTCACAAGGAAACCACTAGGGAATTGTGATCTGCATCTTTGGGAAAAAGGTTTCGTTACTGTTGTCTTCTTGAATCTAAAGGATAGAAACAAGATCTTCGAAGGAGGCCCCTACTTCTTCAAATCTGCTGGGATATTCCTACAACCATGGAAGGAGAAGTTCAATCCAAACAAAGAGGATCTGACCTACGTCCTGATCTGGATCAAAATTTACTCTCTTCCATTAGAATATTGGCATGATAGAATTCTGGAAGCATTGGGGAATACCATAGGAGAATTCGTTAAAATAGTGAAACAAACGAAAAGAATGAGATACACTTCATATGTATGCATATGTGTCTACATGAATATCACAAAGGATCTACCAGAAGGCATAAACCTAAGTTGGGAGGATGAAGACTGGTTTCAACCTCTAGATTATGAGTACATCCCATTCAGATGCAGAATATGCCATGAGAATGGCCACCTCTACAGATATTGTCCTGAAAATAATCCCACAAATCTGTAGAAGGGAAAGGAGATGAAGGACGTAGAGGGCTTCACCAAGGTCACCAAGAGGAAAATAACAACCAAGCGCAATCAAGGTCCAGAGGTAAATAAAACACCCTCTTCCTCTAATTTTTTTTGATGCATGACAACAAAAGAACATGCAGGAGAATCAAAGCACAACAGATCCATTTTCTAAAAGAAACATGCAGAAAGAAAAAGAGGAAGTCATTGAATCTTCCCAAATGATCAAATCAGAAAGGCAGACATACATGGAAATGGGGGAAGATGATGCAAAAGAAATGGATCTAGGTGATCTAGATCTAGACGAGCTAGAAAAAGCTATCCAAGATCCAAAGAAAGGGATCAGCCCCTCACAAAAATTAGTACTGCTAAAATAAGGCATCATAAAAACCAGAAAAGCCAAGATGCTAGGAATTGGCACTGATAGATCGGGATCCAAAATTCACAAAACTATAAAAAAGCAGGGAATGAAAAAAGAGGACTAAGAATAAACCATCAACGCATCAAATACATCGAGGAAAAATTGCTTGCGTCAAGGCAGTTTCTGACCATTGAGGCATCCTTCTCCATCTCTTGAACCCCCCCCAATGAAACTTATATCATGGAATATTAGAGCGTTTTGTGCACCTTGAAAGCAAATATTACTAAGAAGGAAAATAATGGTAGAAAAACCCTCAGTAGTGTTTATACAAAAGACCAAATGCTCTGAAGATAAATTCAAAACTATGGAAAAAAAGATTTGTAAAAATAGTGTTTCGATAACTACCGATGCCTTGGGTGCTATGGGAGGTTTGGGAATTATATGGAATCCTTTGGGCATTAGTCTCACCGATTCCATGGCCATGAAATTCACCATCTCGGTAGAATTCCATATCTTGGGAACCAACTCCAGAGGCATATTAATAATGTGTATGGACCCTTCGTGCTGACCCCCAAACAAGCCTTCCTCAACTCTTTGCATGCGATGAGCTACTTGGTGGGACAAAAAAATTTGATACTGGGAGGAGACTTCAATCTCATTCACATCCTACAGGAGAAAAAAGGTGGCATCCAAACCCTTAGCTCCTTCAACAATTAATTTGACAAGTTACTGCATGACTTGGCCCTGACAGACATCAATACGGACAATAGTTTATATACCTAGACCAACAAGCGATCTGGGGATATACATTTGCTTCCAGATTGGATCACTTCCTTATCTCAAAATCCATCCTCACTGGTGGGGCAGATATTGCTACTCTTGTCCTCCTGACGACAGGATCAGATCACTGACCCATAAGCCTCCACTGGTGCAAACAAGGGGAACAATTGAGAAGGCCTTTTCACTTTGAAAATTTTTGGCTCTCCCATCCATATTTCCATCCTCTCATCCAACATTGGTGGAATGACTTCCACCCTCCTGAAGGTACACTAACGTATCAGTTTCAACAAAAACTAAAATACATCAAGGACCAGGTTAAAGTATGGAATAGAGAACATTTTGGAAACATACATTTGGAGAAGGTGCAGCTCGAGAAGCATCTAGGAGATCTTCAGAGGATCATCATGTAGGAGGGATACATTGACTCATCCAAATCCAAGGAGAAAAATCTGCATGAAGCACTGGAGAGAAGAGAAAAACAAGAGGAGATACTATGGAAATCCAAATCCAGAAATCAATGGCTCAGAGAGGGGGGGAGGAACTCTAAATTCTTCCATACAGGCACTATTCAATAGAGGCAAGCAAACAAAATTGTGTGCATAAAAGATGAAAATGGAACTATGGTGCAAAATCATGAAGAAATCAAGAACACTCTCATCAACCATTTCAAGAGCATAATGAAAGAACATCAAGTGGAAAGAAACACTCAAATGGGGAAAGTCCTTGAGAACATACCCACCCTGGTGACTCTAGAACAAAATCAAATTCTATTGCGACCCATTGAGATGGAAGAACTGGAGGAGGCATTCAAGAAATTAAAAGATGACAAAGAACCAGGCCCAAATCATTTCACCACCAATTTCTTTCATGCCTGCTATAAAACCATCAAAAAAGAGGTTTTGGACATTGTGGAGGACTCGAGGAAAACTAGGAAAATCATAAAAATTTCGATTTGACTTTTATCTCCCTCATTTCCAAAGAAAATGGAGTGGACTCCCCATGTAAATTTCGATCCATTACTCTCTGCAATGTTAATTTCAAAATCCTTTCTAAAACCATTTCTAACAGACTCAAGCCCCTGATTCCTGGTCTAGTCTCCAAAGAACAATCTAAATATGTGGAAGGTTGTCAAATCCTTGATGGAATAATTCTCTCCCACGAAATCATTCATTCCCTCAAGACCACCAAAAAGTCGAGGATTCTTATCAAGCTCGATCTATCCAAATCTTTTGACAAACTCAATTGGATATTTATGGAAAAAATGCTCTTGTATTTTGGATTATTTCAACGCTAGGTTAACTAGATTCTCACACTAACCTCCAACTCCTTCTTTTCCATCCTGGTCAATGGCACTCCCTCTCCAACTTTTAAACCCTCCAGGGGTATCAGGCAGGGTGACCCCCTTTCACCTTTCCTCTTTGTTCTCATGATGGAAGGCCTGGGCCGACTCCTCAAAGCCAAAATTCTCTCTCGTGAGCTCAAAGGTTTAACCCCCCATGAAAATCTGGAGCTTATGTCGAACCAACAATTTGTGGACAACACTATTCTTTTAGGAAGTGCCTCGGTGCAGAAAGAAAAAGACATTAGGAGTTGTCTCGGCACTTTCCTCACTGCTAGTGGTCTCAATATCAACAAGGAAAAATCCCAAATTCACTTCTTCAACACCTTCCAAACTACTAAACGTAACGTCCTTCGCATTCTTGAGTTCTCCGAGGGAAAACTCCCTTCTAAGTATCTTAGAGCTCCATTAACCAATTCTATGATCAGGAATGTATCCTGGAAAGAAATTTTGGATTGTTTGAAACTTAAACTCTCTTGCAGGACCTTTCTCTCTCTCAATATTCCTAGCCTCCTTATCCTTTTCAAGTTAGTCGTTCATGCTATGCCCCTCTACATGTTCTCAATTATTTCTGCCCCCAAAGCGGTTCAAAAAAATATCAGATCCATGCAACGCACCTTCCTATAGGGAGGCTCAATGAGCATAAGAAATGATCTATGGTTGATTGGAATACCCTCTATCGACCCAAGCTGGAAGGAGGCCTCAGACTCAGAGATCCTTCCACTAGAAATAAAATAGGAAACACCAAGATCTGGTGCCATTCGATAACTCACAGTAATGAACCCTGGGTGATGTTTTGGAAGGCCAAATATGCTCCGAACCACACCAAGCAGAATCTCATGAGATTCGATAGCAACGTCAAAGGTTCCCATATTTGGAACTCAGCTTATGCCAATCACAAAATTGTTCAGACTTTGAGTTTTTGGGAGGTAAGGGATGGCAAGACATCGGATTTCTTCCAGGACTCATGGCACTAACTTATCCTACTCAAATATCACCATGACCTTCCCATTTTAAGAGAACAATTGCATAATAGGAATCTCACCAACGTTAGCAATTTTGGAGTGACACCAATACGAATAATCACTACAGGAAATGGAAATGCAAGGAACGATGGGAAAGAATCATCCCCAGTGAAGACCTGCATGCTTTCTGGGAGGATATCCAAACACACCAATTAAGGATAAGTCATGAAAAGGACAAGTTATGATGAGGATTTTCTCAATCAAGAATGTACGACCTGAAAGAAGTAGCTGCGACTCTAACCAACATCACAAATAATGACCAAGACATTGGATGGAAAAATATTTGGAAAGCAAACTTGTGGCCCAAGATCTCCACCTTCCTTTGGCTTCTCTTATGTAGGCGCATTTTGACAGGGGAAAATTGTCAAAAGAGAGACTGCATAGGACCTATTTGGTGCTGCCTTTGCAAAAGTAATGGGGAGACTACAAATCATCTTTTGGATGAATACAACTTTGCAGAAAAAATCTGGAGTGAAGGGGAAAGAATATTTCAGAAAAATTCCTAAAGAAGAGGTCGTCCTAACCTCACCATAGCGCAATGGCCTCGACAACCTTTCATCAGCCAGGTGCTCAATATAATTTGGGAGTTATTTCCATGATTTGTCGTGTGGGAAATTTGGATCGAAAGGAATAACATAATCTTCAATAACAGATCCAGAACAATGAAGGAGGTCTGGGATATTCTCAAAACCCACATTCACGAAACCTTGGAATTAAATTCGTGGAATGAAAAGGACCTTACCACCAACAACAATGAAATAAAAATTCTCCAGGACTGGAACATAACAAACATTCCAATATGCATAGGGAAAGCTGTGAAGAATATGATCCGAGATAGATCTCCCACTCAATGGACGTTTCCACCCATTGGTACTTTCAAACTGAACTTCGACGGTGCCTCCAAAGGTAATCCAGATCCAACTAGATTTGGGGGAGTTATAAGAGACATGAAAGGGACAATCCAATGAGTATACTGGGGATATATTGGAACTTCCACCAATAATGCAGCCAAATTGGAAGGATTGTTAATTGAATGGAATGGGCAATCCAATAAAATTGGCTCCCACTTATTCTAGAAGGGGACTCACTCCTCATTATCAATATTGCTAGGAGATGGCAAGATGGATCCACTAAAAGAAAAATATCCAACAATTGGCATATGGAGGGCGGACTTAGAACTCTACGTACTAACCTGGAGGGATATCTAGCTGTTATATTTCAACATGTAAAGAGAATGGCCAACAAGTTTGCCGACTCCATTGCAAACAAAGGAATCGTGGCCAACTCCACCTTTCAATTTTTCAAATGGGAGGACTTGGATCCAATTAGCCTCTCAAGACCATTGCAACCTGGATGCAGGTGGTCAACATGAGACAGAGGGTGGAGATGATAATGGGCAGGTGCATGAGGGGACAGGTGTCAACCCTTCCAATGCTTTACTGCATGCATAGGACAAATGGGGCTTGCATCAGGGATCGTAAGTGCAATAAAAGGCACGATTGGCGTATCATTAAGGCGGTCTCGTGTGGGAATTATTATGGACAAACGATCTTGTTGCATGCAATGTGTTTCAATGGCTCTTCAAATGTGATGAACTTTGCGTAGGGCAGGACCTTAGGCCATCCCTCGACCATGAAGAGGAATACATGGTTCTGCATAGGAGGTGTACCGTGTTGGCATCCAAGCAACTATTTGAGCAAGGAACATAGGGAGCTTATAGAACTGAGTATTTTGTAGTTTTTCTAGGAGAAGCATTACCGTGAGGGATTGATTAAATCCCCAATGAGCATTAACATGAAAGGAAGAGGACATAAACGCATGCGATTGCGTAGGAATCGCTACTCCACCAGAGGTTCATATTGTGCAATCAGTATGGAAGCTCAGGGAGTTGGTAATGAGGAGGAGGAATGTGAATCCCTGTTCAATCAAGAGACATTGGAGCACATTCTCCAATCCATTGTTGTGATGGAAAATGATATCTTTGGGGAGTTCTGGTTGAAGCTTAGTTGCAAGGTGGCCATGTCCAACTATTGTTGCCTCAAATTAATCCTCTCATGCTCCATGAATGAGAGGGAGAGTTTCAACGAAATGGTCAAAATCACGGTGGACACTTTCAAAGAGGATGTCGAAAGCATATTGGTACACATGAAGAGCCTGTTACAGTTGGTTGAGCCTCCTTTTCAGCGTGGTCATAAGAACAACGGGGACAAGGGAGCCAACAATGCGTTTGGGGGCACCAAATTGTATTTACGGGGGAGGCACAATCCAACATGAGGCCATAGGCTCCACCTCGCTTTGGGTCCTTTTCATGTCTATCTGTGTTTATCTTCCAGTTTACTTTAATGTCTGTATTTACCTTACTGTTTTCGACTGGTAGACGAATAAGGATGCCACAATTCAGAGGCTGGGCAACCCTCACACTTTTGAGACATACCATATGGTCTATTTTGTTTGTTTTTATTTTTTGGCTGCAAGACCATTTCCTGACTCCATGTTTCAGGAGACAGGAGTATGTAAATATTCAACTTTGGTTTAAGAAGTAATAGAAAAAAGGATCCCTCTTATTAACAAACAAACAAAAAGTATATTTTTGGGTTGTTTTAAGAAGTGTTAAAATGAATAATAAATCCCCAAACAATATCATTTATGTTAAGTTAGTTTAAATATATTTTTGGGTTATTTTAAGAAGTGTTAATTCAATAATAACTCCCTATCATTTATCTTAGAGATTTGATCTTGAAAGAAGCTAGAGAATAAGGAAGTCTAAGTCAAGCAAAGTCATTTTTATCAAAAGTTCAATCAAGGTATGATTTAGTAATTGTACTCACTTTGTAGTAGTGAGAATTATTAGCGAGATGTACATTGTAATGAAAAACATTAATGAAAATCATAGTAACAAATTGGCTTGGCTTTGTGTTATGGGAGCATTGCTTTCTAGTTGCATAACATTCATTTTGAAACCAAATTATGTATGGAGAAACTTTAAACATGTTATCTTGGCAAACACATGTAATAAAACAATGCAAACATATTGGTACATAAGTACAACTCGATATATTACTTTGCAACAAAGACCAACCATCCAGAGAGTTTGCCTTATTTCCATGTGTTTTCCCCTTCTTTGAACTTATATAAATCACATAAATAATAGAATATAAATAAATCAAAAGAAAAGTGTTTGTATTTTCTTAGCAAATTATAAATACCCCACCATGAGATTGTAAAGGGGTTGGTTACAATTTGTTGATTTGTTTGCATCTATCTTGGTGTTGTTCAAATTATATTGAGCATTAATAATCAATTAATGAAAGAGTTGGAGTTGATTCATTGTCCAAATTATATTGAGCATTAATAATGAGTTAATGAAAGTTGGAGTTGATTCATTGTCCATTAATGTTGCGTCGATTTTTTTCCATGTAACTATACACATGAAACCATCAAAGACTTCACCACCATCAATGAGTGTTAACCAGGGTAAATTGTCAATGTAGAATATAGTACATGTCTGAATTGATAAGGACATCAAGTATTAACATATCACATATAGTCAACCGAAGGACTTGACTCCAAGATCTCTTATTTAAATTCGCATCGCTTAAGCACTTGAGATAAACCATCGGGGTAATGTTGCATCAATGTTACGTGATTCATGAATTTGATTTTTTTCGAGTTATCTTGGCAATTTTGCTATGCCATAAAGTAAATATTGTGTAATATATGAAGGTGATTTCATGGTAGTCTATGTTGTGGTTACACTGTTTCCATTAGTGCACTTTACTTTTGTAACACCCCCTTGTGTTGCATCGAACTAAACTAACACACCCAAAATTTTTTTAATAAGTAAATTAATTACATACATAATTACATTATGCACACATTTGGAAGTATGAGCCTCTAATGAGATCCATAATTTATTTGAACAATTGCCAAATGCATACTACATATCCATCAAAACACACATTAATAAAAATAGCTTGAACAATAATACAAAACATTTAATTTCCAATAATGGGGATGAGTAACAACTGCAATTACAACAAACAAGTAAAAGCAACAAATATACTATTTAAAAACTGTTGGAGTAACAACAATAGTTACAACAAGTAACAACAACACATATACTATTTTAAATATTGTTGGAGTAACACCTGCAGTTACAACAATGTAACAAGATCAATTACTAGCTTTCTTAACATACATTAAACTTGGTAAAACAAACTAATTTCAACTAGTTCCAAATTATGACTTAAACTTGGGAATACACCATGAGAATTTATTATTAGTGATATGACTTAGTGAATAACATTGCGAAACATATTTATAAATATTCTTAAATTAACAAATTCAACTCTTAAAATATAATACAAATAACACATAAACCAATCCATGATATTTTAATCCATACAAACCAGTTCATAGTTTTACTTCTAAATTAACAAATCTGAATATTGAAATGTAAATAAAATTAACACATAAACCAAATACCATGATCCATGATATTGGTTAACGTTGCATACCACTTTAGCCCATGGTTTATAAATGCACAAAAACCATTCCTTATATTATCATTCACAATTCTTCACCATAATATTAACTTAACCAAAATTTAGCAATGGGCATTTTTCAGCCATCCGTTCCGCTTCTAATGACAAAAATACATTAAGAATTTTAAACAGGATTTTTCTACATATATTTCAATATATTCAGGGAAATCGTATTGCTAAATCAAATAACTACAGGAAATCAATATAATATCTTACCCATTTCCGTGAATTTAAACTCTTATATTGAATTTATCAATGTTATTGGAAAATTATAATAGGCTAAATAATTTAACGAACTAAAAGATTCTATTTTCCAATTCTTCGAGGTACGCCTCATATAAATGAATATGCATTTAGTATTCTTGTAACAACTCGTTTATTCTAGGTTAAATATAACATCTCGTTATTAATAATTATACATGAATTTGAAATTAATGACAACTGGGTAAAATAGAATAATATACAACTATTTCTTAATACACATGGACTCTAATTCACAATACACAACAATCGCATGTTTACTTAAAAAAAATTAATTAATTCCTAAAATTTTATTTTTACATGGACTTGATTTTCATACCCATAAATGTGGTAAACTTAATTTGTCAAAAGATACTTTCACAATATTAACATATATCAACATACAAATTTAAATCATGAGATTTTACCATTAAATTCTTTTTAGTAGAGAATTAAGAAAGATTTTTTTTGTAAATGCTTATCTAAATGTTTTGTCCCATAGTAGACAACTAGTTGTGTGTGAGTGAGGCTCCACCCAACCGTAGGACTCGTCCATCCTATAGTATTTCAACTCACAAGTCCACCCCCGAATCGAGATCCATACATTAACCATAGATAACTCAACACCCGCTCAATTCACTCAAAGAGTTGAAAACATGGGTAATTGGACAGTATAGACAAAATTATAACCAGACATAGGGAAAAAAATAGTTTTCATACCAATTCCATGCCAATTTCACAATTAACCCACCAAATCCTCTTCACAGACACATAATGATACACTTCATTGCAAGTGTCAGAATTTCACTCGAGGTTTCTTGCACAAATTGCCAAATAATTGATTAATTCAACCAAAATGGCTTCAATACAAGTACATGGTTTACAAAACAGAGTTTTATTCCACCTTAGGAATTCAAAGACACATAATAATATACCTCACTCCAAATGTCTGAAATTCCCTCAAGGTTTCAAGCACAAAAAGGATTCACATGCAGTTGTAACAACAAGTAACAATGCTCAGTAAGCGAATTGGTAATTTCGGCAATTGATTGGTAACAACAAGCAATTAATATCAAGCCACAATTGGTAAACATCCACGAATTTCTCAAATAGTTCGAATTTTCCAAACTCTTCCTCACGCTCTAGGTTCTTTTTTTTCCTTCTCTTCCCACCCAACGCCCTCCTTTTCCCACAAACTCCCAGCTCGTTTTCCCTCCATTTTCTCAAGTGAGGCCAAAGGAACTACATTACCCTTCTCAAAGATTAATTATCAAACTTAATCAAGAATTAATGAAGCTCTCCCAAAGATTTAATTAGTAATATTTAATTATTAAACATTCCCCCTTTTGAGTTTGCCTTAGGAACATGGGTTTTGGTATTTTTAACATAAGGTTTAGAAAACAACTGATTAAGGAAATAAGGTACACAAGTAAACCTTACCCACTCACCACCTTGGTTAGTATCTGGATCTCCTCTTCATTATTTTTCTCATCACGCATCCAACTGGAATTTTATATTAAAATAATAAGATGCTATGTGCATGCTTCATATCAAAAATGTTTACAATATATCAATTACAATATCCAGGCCAGGGGTATTACAACGTCAAACCAAATTGTCTTCAAAGAATAGATGTTGGAGTTTTGGAAACAAGTTATGGTAATACTCGTGTTAGGAATCATGAATCTCACTAGTAAAATAAAGAACAAAGATCATAAAATGACATATAACACTAATTTTCTATTCACTTTGATAACTTTCATCACAAAAATGTACATTGTTATCTTCCAAACATTCTAGGGAAACCATTAAAACCCAAAGTTGAGAGGTGAAGGTAAATCTTAGAGCCATGAGTCATCATTGATGCGACATGGCTCACCAGTGAGAAGTCAATGGGGACCTTCGACACTATAATGATTACAAATGCTGGCTATAATGATACATATTCAGAACAACTTAACAATAGTGAACGTTGATATGCATAATCAAAGCAATCGAGAAATGGTCAACAAAGGATAGGACCCTCATTGAATAGTGAGCATGACACAATAGTGACATGAGAAACATTTGACAAAAAGGGAACAATGACATAAATATGTAATGCATGAGACATTAATATATTATCCATATGATTGGAAGAGTAACCAATCAGAGGAGTACCAACTTTGAGATCATGGTTCAAATCCTAGGGCCATACTAGAACCTAATTTGTTGAGTAATCATGAGACTAGTGCTTTGTTCAAGGATGCCATGATGCAAATATATAATAGAAATTTGAGATCTTTACCGAATAAAATATTGTTATAGTATAGTGGAGGAAAGGAGTGTCACAAGGCATGCAAGTATGTTTTAAGTGCAAGAAATAGACCTATGCAAAACAAAATGTAAGAAAGGTGATGGGAAAGAGATGGACACTCATCGACATGTTTCTTCCAAGGATAAAATTCATAATGAAAATGCAATGGATGCAAGTGATGAGAAACATAATGAATGAAATGGAAGTATGTGTAATGCCCCTTTTGAATAATTTTTCCAATGTGCTCAAATTCACCAAATTTCAACTCTAGGTATATTATGGATACAACTAATTCCAAACTTCTCCAATTAATTTCAAACTTGGTGAGGAAGATCATGAGGGGTGCTGGGACACATTAACACATCTATCAGACATATAATCAACTGATATACCCAGCCATGGTCTGAAATTTTAAAGGGAAGAATTTTTGGGGCAAGACTAGTCAATTTTGGAGGTGGAAATCCCCCTTAGGTCCTTGAACAAATCTCTTCCAAACACTGTACAACCTCCACTAATGGTTGGTATGAGACCTGTATCTGTTATAATACATTAATTAAAGTATAATTGCATCATTATATGTGGTTTTGGGGTCTAATAGGTATTGAATAGAACTCAGGGATGTTGGGCTTACTATATGCCAGTTAATTAAAACTTAACATATAGAGTGCTAAACATAAATTATCAACCCGAGGAAGTCTTTTATTTCAAAGCTATCGTCCAAGATCTATGCAAGCACAATTTCTACCTGACACTGTTATCTATTGGTATGAAATCAAAACTCATTATAAACTAGATCACACCATCTTGAAAAGAAAATAAAGCCTAATCCTATTCATAAATCCAAACTATAAATCTAATCACACTTCAACAGAATCAATTCTTATGAAACAATATATAATTGCATACATCTAAAAGAAGTACTATGTTGACCAATGATCTATCAAATGAATTAACAACACAACGACTATGACAAATCTAATGAATGAAAGCATACAACTATGATAAATTTAATGAATGAAATCATGAACAAAATAATAAGAAAACCTAAACAATAACACACCTACAATCAACACTACCAGCGTCTGCTCAGGGAAGAGGGCCCTTCCTCCACTGAGCAGAGCTGGATCTCCACAATGAAAGTCTACAACTTCAGAATTAAGAAACTATCAGCCTGTATTATCATAATGGAATGATTGCAATAGATCTAGATCAAATCCTACATCATAACATTGATTTCTCCTCCCTCAATGAGATTGATTACATATTTATACATAAAATTATCTCATGGAAATGAGGAACTGAACCCCCAACGTGTGATATGTAACAACTGAAACACGGCCATAACTGCTGGCAACTTTGGAACCGGCTGCAACAGTAAATATGGAAAATACCCTCTCGAATAACCATCTATATATCGCAAACCGTCACTTTTTTTGACAATTTCCTCGAGGGGTCAGGTAAATGAGGATGTTACGCACAAAACCCATGTCTCAGATTTTTGAGATTCGTTTTCATCTGCCCTTAAATCGAGACGTGAATCAAGGTGTTCTTATGTGGCATGCATTTTCGGTTAAGGCTGTAACAGCTGGCTATGAGCATCCTATATGTGACAAATCACTCCATAAACCATCATTAGTAAAATTATGCATAATAGTCTTCAATTCATCAAAGATAAAGGAAAATAGTCATTATTAACCACTTAAAATATCAATGGAAGTAGTATGTTGTTTTACGCACAGTTACAACAAATGGATGGAAAATGGAATGACAAATGGGCGATAATGGAAAGAAAATGGATGAAATATATGTCGATAAGTGGTGGAAAAATGGACAATTCCAGGGCCCAACATCTCCTCCAAACTGAACTTGTTGCATGTCCTCATGCAACCCAATACCTGTGTAGCATCCAACTAGAAGAACTCATTCACTTGTTCCTTCATTTTACCATTTGCACAGTTGCAGCCAAAAGAAATGGAGTGTTTAACAGAAATTGACAGAGTCACAACTGCTTAGCGGAGGATTTAGTAGAAAATTTGCCGGAGTCGCAGCTCCTTAGCAGAGGATTTAGTAGAAATTTGGCGGAGTCACAACTTATTTTTAGGGAAGAATTTGGCGAAGGTTTTAGCAAAGATTTTGGCGGAGTCGCAGCCCAAAGATCGCTAAATTTAGCGAAGCACTTGGCGAATATTTTAGCGAAGTCACAGCCCAAAGAGCGCTAAATTTAGTGGAGAATTTGGCAGAGTCGCAGCTGCCTAAAACGAGAAAAGAGACAAAATTTTTACGGTGTTGCAGCTGCACGAAACGGGAAAAGGCCAATATTTTACGGTGTTGTAGCCGCACAGAACGGGAAAAGGCCAATATTTTACAGTGTTACAGCCGCATGGAATGGGAAAAGGGCAATATTTTACGGTGTTGCAGCCGCACGGAACGAGAAAAATGAAAGGTTTTATAGAGTTGCAGCTGCACGAAACGGGTAAAGGACAATATTTTACGGTGTTGCAACCTTTTGAACAGAAAATTTCCGAAGTCATTTTCTCCCAAACGACAAATTGGGTTTAGCTGAAATTGTTTAGGAAGGTTTATATTAGTCCAATGCACCTACACACCAAAAATCAGAGATACCCACATCACGGATTTTGAGAAAAATACAAATTGGTTGTAGGTGATTATGGCCATTTTATAGAAAAAAATACATTGGATTGGGATGAAACTTATCAGGCTTGTTCATATTAGTATTATGCACGTCCCGTCCAAAAATCATGAGAATACAACTTACCAATTGCAAGATATGCCCATTTCAATTTCTGCACTTTTGTAGATGAACATGAATAAAAATGTGTTGTAGCTAAACTTCCTCAACCAATATTTCACAAAATACAAACTGGGTTGGGCTAAAATTTTGCAAGAAAGTAATTACCATTCTAATGCATCTCCAAACCAAAAATTAGAGAAACCCACATCACAAATTTCAAGAAAAATGCAAATTGGTTGTAGGTGATGATAGTCGTTTTCTCGAAAACCGTGCACTGGATTGAGCTCAAACTTGCCACGCTTTTTCTTCTTACCGTGATGCTTCTTCCCTCCAAATTTCATAAGGATCCAATGTGCGGTTTGTGAGATATACTCAATTCAAATTCAACATTTTATGCATGAGAAATATGAATGTGAATGACAAACCAACAAGCATAGTAGCTCCTCCCCCAAAGTGAATAATTTTCCATGTCCTCATGGAAAGTAGCCATATCCCCCAAACTTAACATGTTGTCACTCTCTGATGCCTTGAAAGATATAAACCAATATATGCAGCATTCAATGATTCTCAAATTTTCACAAACATTTCACTTTTACAGCTGGCCCATTGCTCCATGGAGAAGAATATAACATAGATCTATTTAGGATGTTGCTACATGAATTCAGATGTCAAATTTATATGGCTCTCAATCACTCAACAAAACTCATGCATATAAATTTTGTGATAGCACCAAACCTAATTCAAATCAACTCATGGTATCAAAATGCCAATTTTACCATGTAATTAAGATGAACTAGCAAAGATATGGCTGCCCCAAGACAAAATATGGAAATTCCAATGAGTTTTGTAGCCCTCCAATCTTCATGTGGAGAAAAGAATGTCATAAAATTGTCTCATCTTCTACCTACAGCACAATATTGTTAAGGATGTGTTGGAGTACTGCTGTAATTACTGATTTTGAAATATGCCCATGGAATGCTTACTTAATAAATGTTGAAGCTCCTTTTTTTTTGTTTTTTTTGTTTTTATTTCACACTCCTTGCAACTCATTTCTCAAAGGCATTTTCTTCCTAAATGGATTTCCTTTCAGATCCACTTATTGATAGAAATGATCATTATCTTCACAAGGTAGAAATTTTATGGCACTTGGTATTACTCGTGAGATAAAAGTTCTTCCATAGGAAATCAATATTTTCACTAGTGATGCATTCATATAAGGTCACAAGAATACAAGGGAGTATCCAAAAGTGTTGTAGATCATCATCTGGAATTTCCTCCTTATACCGATAAAATTATACCTTTCTATTATTGTTAATCCTTACTGGTTCAGACTTAGTGAAAATAGACCAAAGGAATACCAAACATTGTTCAAATGTTGCCATAGACTTCCCTCTAAGATTGCAATAGCATGCTAAAGCCTGAGTATACAGTGGATGTATGAAAGGATTGCCCATAAAAGATTAGAACCAGTCATAAATGCTATCATTCCCATGCCTTCAATGTACAAGATAACGCTGGTATGCACTGCTACAGGAATGTTGGATTATAATCTACCTTCGAAATATGATATACAATCCCATAAAAAAATGATTGCTGAAAAAGTATGCTTCTAGTAGAGGTAGAAGTAACCAAGCATACCATGGTGTGATTTCCATTCCTCACATTTACAGTAATAGGACTTCATATTATTGTTGCTATCAAACTTTCCTTCTATCTTGTACATACTGGAAATGATGATATGAGGTTTTTGATAGAAGAGCCATTCATGTAATTTGCAACTAAGCCCCCTATATTCTCCTTCTATGTGTAGACACAACATCCATGCTTTTGAACCAATTTATATATTAGGTGAACCGAGAAACACATACCTTTGAAATGCATCCTCTGTTGTATGGTAGCATAGGCTTCTTCTGTTGTAGGTTCTTGTGACCAGCCTATCCTTTTCTTCCAATATGTGTATCAGCTGCTTTAATTCTCCTCACTATTTTTATGTGACAACATAGCACCGTTTCTTACTGTTGGTTCTTGTGTGGTAGCAATAAGACTTCTTTTCTTATTGTTGGTTCTTGTGTGGCAGTAGCAAGACTTCCTATTGTTGGTTCTTGTGTGACAACAATAAGGTATCATTTGATTATTTTCATGCTTGGTCAGTTGGGTTGGTGAGATGTTGGGTAGAACTTTGAAGTGGATGTGCATGAATGATGAAGTGTTAGAATTGAATGGAAAAGAATGAGAATGGATGGGCATAAAATGCTAAATAGAAAATGGAAATGGCTAATGCTTAGCGGTTCTTCATGACATTTCCTAAATATTTAATAAATCAAAAACTCATGCTATTTTACCTCAAGTTTTACCTCCATGGAAGCCTTGGTTGACATGAATGGACTGGTGTATGTTGGAGCTATGTAGGTCGATCTGATGCTGAGACAGATGTATATGCGAGCTGAAACTGGATGAGGCTGAATTTGATCCATGATGTTGTGCTGGTTGAATGTAAGAATAACTACTGAGACAATTGATGAGGAGGAATTCTACCACAAAAGCAGAAAGCTCCTTTCCTTAATTTGAAAATCAACTGCTAGAATGAAAATGGAAAGTAATTGCAAAACTAGTGAAACAAATGATGCTGCAAGTCACTGTTGAAACCACTAGATCACATAATCTTCAACTGCTACAAAGCGAGGTACAATTCTTACCATGCGAATGAATGTGCTGAAGTCGAGCATGGAAAGAAATCATTGGATTACAGGCCATTAATGTATGCCGTTAACCAATGTGAAGCAACTCACCTTTGATGACAGTGAGCTCTAAATTACCTTAGTGCATCTTGACAGGTACGAATGGATGTGCTGGAGTCAAGTCACTTGCAAGATTTGTCAATCAAGAGGCATTTATGAATCCCCATGATTAACAACAAGGAAATCTGCCATTGATTCATGCAGATACCAGGGCACTATAAAACTCTAATCTCGATCCCAAATGATGTGTTGGACTTGATGGGACAAGACCATTGGAAAGTGGACCTTAATGAATTCCAAATCATCCAATACGAATACAAAATAAATGATTGTGAAGAATCATAGTGAAAAATAGAACCAACATGAAACTCAGAAGTGGAAAGTATATGTGAAGTCATGATGTAGTAGTGATGGAAAATAAAACGGTTAAGGTGACTACATAAGCAATGGAAAATGGGACTTCGACATGAATGGATTTTTAGGGTTTTGAAATGAGGAGGGTGAATGAATCTACCATAGTGCAATTGGCTTCTTGAGGGGCTTCTTTCGGCAACAATTGGTATGACAGGTGTCTAAAAATGATTCTTGGCATGTAGAAATGAGACTTGACTTCGGAAACATTGGAATCTGTATTGTTTGCACATCAATCTCTCCATTTTTTTATGTGCTCCATCCATTTTCAAATTGAGAAAAAGTCTTCAAGAGTCACTCGTGCATGCAAAAACCTAGCACTTGCCTGCAATAAAACATGAGATGATGGAAGAAGAGAAGTGATTGGTCTTTCTTCACCCAACACTTATGAAAAAAAAACAACAAGCAATTACTTATAAAACAAATCCAAAGAAAAATGAACAAAGCAAAATCCATTTTATACCTGCGGGAGAGCAATGTCCATTTAGACTCACCAATCGTATTCTGATCATAGCTTTTTAGTTCCTTGTCCAATTTGAGTGATTCCAAATCCAAATGAAATTAAATTCATAGGTCTATTTTCCATAGAAATATTTTTTTAAAATTCTATGTAATGATGTTACAAATCACTCAGTAACAGCTTGCATGACAAGGTGTTTTTTTGAATTGTGGACTAGACCAACTGTCATGGTTTTAGGCTTAACTTTTTCGTTTGATAACATATTGATGTGATTCCAATTGGATATGAAATTAGATTCATGTAGTTATATCCATTAGAAACAGGTTTTGAATCTAATAAGAATTGATGGGTCAAATAATCCAATGAACAGTCTAGGAACTAGAGTTTTAGGAATGTTGATTTGTGATAGGCATTCGGTATTTTGGTCATAAAATTTGCATACGACATCGAAATGGAGTGATTCAAATTGAGTTGTAAACTAGATTCATAGGGGAATATAAAAATGAAATAGGTTTGCAATATATGTCCAATAAGGAATCCAAAAATTGACTATCCCAGCTCTGTTCCTAAGCTGCCTGCTTGACACTCCGTTAGTATTTTGGCCATAAATTTTTTGTTTCATACCCAATATTAAAAATTTGAATTGTTTTGGAAACTAGATTCAAAGGGATACTTGAGATGTAAATGTTTTTAAAAAATAAGTCCATTTGGTCTCCCAAAAATAGACTGTCTCGACTATGTTTCAGTAAAATTTTCAAGCCAAAATGTCACCAAAAATTTAATAAATGAAATTTGACCCCCAAAAAGTGACCGAAATAGTTGTGAATATTTTTAATGATGTAAATTTAAATATAACACACACCCATACCAAAAATTTCAAGCATTGAGCACCTATATTGACTTACACAATCTGTTGCAACTGCAGCTGCAACTCTTAAAAAATGGCATAATGTTGAAATAAATCATGTGTATTTTTATGGATGTGTTATATATAAACGAAAACCAAATAAATTCCATGATGTGCAATATGCACGTGCCTTAAACTTATAAATTCTTACCTGCAGTATAGTCACAACTGGGTGTTGCAGCTCACTGTCATAGCTGGTGTTGCAGCTCACTGTCACAACTAGGTGTTGCAGCTCACAAATTCATGCCAAAGTTTAAGCTTGAAGGGTTCCATAATCATTGGTTCATTTTCCTGTGGATCCTTCATTCACCTTCCCTAATTACTGTAATTTTGTTTTCAGGAAAGTTTGTTTGGTTTTTTTTTTTTTTTAACAAATAGAAACAAATTAAATTTTGAACATTGAAGACAAAAATGATTTAAGAATTTTGCGCAAATAGTCAACAATTCCAAAACATTCTTGAAAACATCTCATACCCATTCCTTATCTTTCTACTTTCTGATATTCCATATCGCAACAAGGAGCAGGAAGAGAGCATACTTATTCGAAAATAAAAACTAAAAAAAAAAGCATGGTTTTATTTTGTTACTCTATCCTACCCTATTCTACTTAGAAATATAAAAATCATTCAAGTGTATGCATATTTCCAATGGAGCCACTTTCGAAGAAGTGACTCAAGTAGGCTCATACTCCCAACAGAAAAATATAACTTTATGAATGCTAGGATATGAGAGATCAACTTCCCTTGAAATGATGGTGCCAAGAATTTGTGAAGTATGGAATGATGCTGCAGACCAATGATAGATTGAAACCAAGCTTCAATATACTCTTTTTTTCCTTGACTTCTCATGGATGTTACACCATGAATCTCCTTAGTAAACTGATCTTCCTCAATGCACAAGAGATTCAGATCTAATGATGTAAAGGATGCTTCAATTTTTGGTTCCAATGTTCGTTCGTCATCAAATGTTACACGTGGCATGTTGATCTTGTCCGCTTGCTTATGAGGACTAAAATAAACTCCATCTGCAAATATTGGATTTAAAACATGTTCAGGCCTCGTATGGATTTGCTACAACAACGCACAGTCTTTTTGCAGCGGTGTAGGTGAGGTAGAACAAGAGTGAAATGTAGGAACATTTTGCAGTTTAGCACTGTAAGCATACTGTACTGCTTTATTATGGTTAGTTTGGAGGGTGGATTGGACAGGAAATTGTGTTGGATACCAAGGAGTTTAATGAGAAAATAGATGTGGCTGATGTAGAGGATTGATTTGTGAAGTTGATATTGAAGGACCAAGTTGTGTTGTAGCATGAGGGAAAGTGGCCATGTGATCATAAGATAGGCCATTCCAACCTTGTGGATAAGGTAGGTAAGAGTTAAATTGAGGCTGCAACAGCTGCCATGGTGGAAGAGTATTCAATGATTGAGTATGAGAGTAAGGAAATGGAGGGATATAATTTTGAACCATACAGGTAGGCCACTGTTGCCATGACTGTTGCAATGAGTTGGCTACAACTCTCAGATCTCTTTGATATGTTTCTTCCATCCTTGGTAAGGAGACACAATGATCTGTGGAATGATTCAAGTCACATATGCCAAAAATTGTGGGACTATCCAGAGGACAATCCATTGCAAGATGTTTCTTCTGACACCGAGGGCAAACTATTTCTTCAAATGCCTCAAGCTTTTCCTTAACCTACAAAACAACCAATTCTGAATTTAGTGAATCATTGATATCACCATTAGAATTTTCAAATAAATTACTGATTTCAGCTCGTAAAACTCTTGTTTTTGCAGCAGATTTCAAAAATAGAGATAAAAGTTCCTTAGAATTCTTAACTATTTTGAAGTTTTCTCCTGAATACCTTCTACATAATTCACAAATATCATCATATGATAACTGAAATACATTACCTGTTCTCACCAGATTTAAGATTTCTAAATAATTAGCTTGGATTCCCTTGAGTAGAAGTGTTTTTAAGGTCTCCTTCCCCAGTTTCCTTTGTTTGGATCTTTGAAGGTTATATTGAAAGCATTCTATGTATTCCTCCAGACTCTCTTCTTCTCCTTGTGTCATTTCGAAGATGTCTTCATTGACCCTGCAATAATCTTTGTACCTTTTCAAGAATACATGTTTCATGTCTTCCCAAGTTTGTATACAATTCACATTGAGGCTCATGAACCATCGAAGGGCTGTTCCTTTGAGAGTAAGGGGAGACACATTCAACTTTTGATCATTAGCACAATAATCATATCCTCTACAAAGTACTTTGAATTGAAATAAAAATACATCAGGTTCTTCATTTTCCAAACCGTTAAAATTTGGTAGAACATGTTGGGGGATGCTTTTCGTTGGCACCACTCTTCCTGAATCTCTGATGGGAAATTCGAAGGGAACAACTTCTCCATCTTTCTCACCTGCCATCTCTTCATAGATTATTCATGTGCTATTATGAGGCTCCTCCTTCGAATGTTCCTGTCAACTTGTTAGTAGAATGGGTGGTGCTTACATCACCACTAAGGGGAATGATAAAATTTATGCTCCAAAGATTGAAAATGAAATAGAATTGAATGTAAAGATAGAAAATTCACACTCAAAATAAATTCAATAAACTGAAATGTAATCATGCAACCTACATGCCCTACTTTAACAATGCATCTACAAAACAATGTCAGATGTACTTTTACACCATTGATAACTTCCCCGGCAACGACACCAAAATGTTGGGCTTACTATATGCCAATTAATTAAAACTTAACATACAGAGTGCTAAACATAAATTATCAACTCAAGGAAGTCTTTTATTTCAAAGCTATCATGCAATATCTATGCAACCACAATTTCGACCTGACACTGTTATCTATTGGTATGAAATCAAAACTCATTATAAACTAGATCACACCTTCTTGAAAAGAAAACAAAGCCTAATCCTATTCGTAAATCCAAATTGTAAATCTAATCACACTTCAACATAATCAATTCTTATGAAACAATATCTAATTGCATACATCTAAAAGAAGTACTATGTTGGCCAACGATCTATCAAATGAATTAACAACACAACGACTATGACAAATCTAATGAATGAAAGCATACAACTATGATAAATTTAATGAATGAAAGCATGAAGAAAATAATAAGAAAATATAAACAATAACACACCTACAATCAACACTACCAGCATATGCTCAGGGAAGAGGACCCTTCCTCCACT
This sequence comes from Pseudotsuga menziesii, assembly GCA_001517045.1. Classification (NCBI taxonomy): domain Eukaryota; kingdom Viridiplantae; phylum Streptophyta; class Pinopsida; order Pinales; family Pinaceae; genus Pseudotsuga; species Pseudotsuga menziesii. The sequence continues at coordinate 88,176 of LPNX011170021.1, forward strand.
GAGTAGAGCTGGATCTCCACAATGAAAGTCTACAACTCAAGAATTAAGAAACTGCTAGCTTGTATTATCATAATGGAATGATTACAATAGATCTGGATCAAATCCTATATCATAACATTGATTTCTCCTCCCTCTCAATGAGATTGATTACATATTTATACATAAAATTATCTCATGGAAATGAGGAACTGAACCCCCAACGTATGATCTGTAACAGCTGAAACACGGTCGTAACTGCTGTCAACTTTGGAACCGGCCGCAATAGTAAATCTAGAAAATGTCCTCTCAAAGAACCATCTGTATATCGTAAACCATCATTTTGTTTGGCAATTTCCTGATGGGTCAGGTAAATGAGGATGTTATGCACAAAACCTATGTCTCAAATTTTTTAGATTCATTTCCATCCGCCCGAAAATCAAGACACAAATCAAGGTGTTCTTATGTGGCATGCATTTTCGGTTAAGGCTGTAGCAGCTAGCTATGAGTGTCATGTACGTGAAAAATCACTCCAAAAACCATAATTAGTAAAATTATGCATAATAGTCTTCAATTCATCAAAGATAAATGAAAATAATCATTATTAACCACTTAAAACATCAATGGAAGTAGTATGTTGTTTTATGCACAATTAGAACAAATGGATGGAAAATGGAATGATAAATGGGAAATAATGGGAAGAAAATGGATTAAATATATGTCGATAAGTGGTGGAAAAATGGACAATTCCATGGCCCAACAAGGGATTTTACTAGTAATTTTGAGGCTCAAACCCCCAATGGTAGATGGCTCCAAATAGCTCCAAATGCTCTCAAATTGTACCAGAAGGTGTATGAATGATGCTAATACATAAAAATGGTGGTTATAGGTTTCTTTCAACCATCAAATTACTTCTACAACTCACTTTGAAAATCTGGTCAATGTATGGAGTTTTACGAGCAACTTGTGGTTCAAATCCCTTAGGGGTAGATGATGGAAATGACTTTCCAAATGCACTCAATCCAACTCGAATTTCTGAATTGAATTAGGATAAATATAAAGGAAATCAAAAGGAACTCATATGCATCACCATTCAACTTTTAATGTCTTTCATATCTCCCTTAAATCAAATGCAAAAAGACTAGTTTCAACCTTGAGGGAAATGATAAGCAATCTTCTCCAAATGCTATGAAACTCAACAAAATGACTCCAAATTATTATGTATTGAACATTAAACTCATATAATAAATCACTAACAGTCCATTCATCCATAAACCATCATTATTTTACTTATCCATTCTAATCCATCAACATTACATTGGTTCACAACAAGGTAGTGGGGAAATGGCATTGTTTCTTCATTGTTTAACATTTTTACATGAAATATTTGGTATTTATACTTGAGAGTCTTTTGAACTTGAAATAAAGAGCATTTAAATCAAAACATAAAATAATGGGGCATTATAAGCTCCACCAAAGAGATCAGTAACTCACCAAATGCGCCTCAATCCAAAGAGCAACAATATTATGAGAAGACTTGGAATAGATGAAAGAACAAGATGATATTGAAGTGTCCAAAAGCTGACATGTATCTTGAAATTATAACTTATGAATCCATTAAAGATCCATGAAATACCTGAATGGCCTTTCCACACACCAACTTGGACGGGAATCTTTCACCCTCGAAATTGGCTAAGGCAAGAAACTAGTCATCCACTAGCTCTCTCTCTTCACAAATGAAAATTATCAAATGATCATAAGCCACCTTCATTCTTTGTTCTTGACATTTATAAAATTTTCAATCTCTCTATGGGTCGAATTCCTTCCAAGATATGCATTCCAACTCGAGTTGGGAAGATATTCCAAAGAATGCCACTTGTACAACAATTTCTAGTCTCCCACTTCCACCAAATCACATGTGGAAGCATCTTAGCTTCCCTAAATCCCTTTAGCACCCTCTTGGAGTTATTTTTAGCCCTAACATGTCATATATGTCATATGTCAGCCTTCAGATCTGGTTTGTGTCATATGTTTCATAGCATCTTCATCATTGTTGTCATAGAGTTAGGGAATCTAGTCCAAGTGTCTCACTAGCTCCAAAATGCCTTTTCCTCTTCCATGGGAGTTACTCTTCCACTCCACTTCGACCTTAAATGATTCATGCCAAGTATATTGACCTTCCAACTCATTCCAAGACCCTTGGGCTTCTTATGGATTCAAAATGACAAGAGGAGGATGCCATGTGGCATAGAAAATCTAGCTTGTGTGGGTCCCACATCCTTCATGTGTCTTAATGATCAATTGCCACTTTTATTTTCCCTTGTATTTATTTATTTATCTCCTTTATTATATATTTATGCCATTCTAATGTTCAAACATCATTTATTTTCCCCCTTATTCCGAATCCCAAAGCTTCCACCCCCAACCTAGGAAACTAGTAATTTCCCTCCTTGGCAATTATTTGACCCTTAGCATCCATTTGACAAACTCTCATGAATATGGAAAATGTGATTAGGCCATTTTGACCCAATGCAAAATTTGGGACATGACAAATCCTCCCTTCCCAATATTGTTTGTCCTCAATCAATTTCAAACATGTGTGTTGAAGAACCTACTTTCTATATGACTCTTTGAAGTTGTGACTTAGTTGCCCAACTTTGAGTCTTTGAGATTCCATGAAGATTTTAGAGAGGAACCACCATGCTTTTTGCTGCACTACTTTGATTAAAATCACTTTATGAAGTGGGGAATCCATCTCCCATATTGCTTGTTTCCCAAAAAAATTGACATCAATGGGACTAAAAACTATCCCAGGGTCCCATTGCTTGTATTGCACTCCAACAATTAAGAGTTCTCTCCAACCCATACCATTAGGAAAGAGAATTATGGGATCCCATTCTCTTGTATGCATTCTTCCAAACATCATGAGTACATAATATATATCATCAAATTACATAACAACATAATAAAAATGTACATCAAGGAGATGCCTCATCAAAAAGTCATGAAAGTGCTTATATCTCCAAGTATGTAGACCACCATTTGCCAAGTGCATACAAGCTTCAAGTGACCAATCAAATTTTCTCCAATGACATAGGTGAGGATCCCATGTCTTATAATGATGCTCCAAAATAATGTAAGATGCATCAAAATAATAATCAACCATGTGTTCTTTCATCCAAGAAGTGAATGAAGAACCTCCACCAAAATCTGAACCAAATAAGGAGCAAAGAAAACATGAAGACTTCAAGTGGATAAAAGATGTCTCATCAATACACCCATGATTATGTATATCATCATGAAATAACAGAGGATTTTTCTGCCAATAATAATGTCCTTCAATCATATATCTCTTCAACCAAGTGTGGGATGAAGTTCCTCCAACATCAAATAAACTCAGCAAGGAGCAAGGAAAATCATGGCTCTCCAAGTGATTCAAGTGAACATCATAGGTGCACCCATGTGGATGTGTATCATCTTAATGTAACAAAGGATGCTTCTACAAATGTAAATAATATGGTTCTCTAATCATTCTATCATCAAAAGGAGAGATATAAATTCCATACTCTTCATGGGGCACTATAAAAAAGAAACCTTTCACCCATACTTCATTATGATGAATGCTGCAAAATTTGGAAGTGTAGGATGTAGGAGAAATAACCAACTCACCAAAATGATCAGAAAGTGCAAAATTTTCATCATGTGAAGGATCCATAGAGGTAGGATTATGCATCTCCCTTAAAAATGTAAAACTTTCTCTATAGGTTGGTTCCAAGGTAGTGGAATCATGCACTTCTTCAAAAAGTGTGCACCCATCTTCAAGAGGCAACTCAAGTTCCTCATCCACCACAACAAGTGATTGGATCTCATAAATATAATCTTCAAACACATCAAGAACCTGAAAGTTTTCATGTTTCTCATGATCCATAATGTCATGAGAATCCTCCAAGCAATCTACCATATGACAATCTGAAAGATAGGAGGAAGGACAAGTATCTTGCAACCTCTCAAGAAGTTGCTCATTTTGAATTTTGATTTTATGAATTTCTTCATTATTCTTCAAGTAGGATTCATGTAGCCATTAACTAAGCTCAATCACATTTTTTCTATCAAAAATAAAAGACATGAAATTACCTTTGATTTTGCACATGCTCTTTGAATCTTCTCCATGCCTTCAAGGAATGATGGCTCCTCCAATGAAGAAACTCTCCAACAAGAATTTGACACTAATGATCAAGTGTCATGGAGTATGCTAAGGGAATATTGCATATTATTTTCATTCATCTTTAAGGACCCTTCAATAAAATGAGGCTCTTGCAAATGAACCTCCTCATATTCTTCCTTCTTACTTGGACCAACTTCAGGAAGCTCAAGTGGTGATGGGGAAGTTGATCATGTTTCTTCTTGAACTACTACAAGGTCTTCATTTTCAAGTTTAATGGAAGTTTGGTTTGCAGAAATGCTTTCAAAAGTTATCTCTATGTCACCAACATAGAGGTGTGAGCACCCATCAGTAGGGACTCCTTCATAGTTGAAGCATCCATCAATAGATGCTCTTTGTTTCATTTCCAAGGTAGAATGTGTTTCAAAATTATCTTCAATATTTTCAATAGAAACTTCTTCATACTAATGTGATGTTTCTTCATCTTTTTCAGAGTCACTTGGGAGTAAATTTCGATCCTCTTCATGTACTACATATTCTACTTCACCAATTTCCGAACTAGGTGGTTCATGGGTCTCCTCCTTTTGCTCCTTCAAGCAAGATGATGCCTTTTTCCCCTTGGTTTTCTTAAGATCAATATATTTTCTCCCAAGTTGAATAGAAAAAAATTCGAATCCTTTCATAAGATTTTTTGTCATGTCTTTAAATATAGGTTCCATGATTTTTATATGCTCCTCACCATCATATGAGGTTCTCTTTTCATCCCTAGTCATAGTTTCCTCATAAAATTGCCTTCTTCTCTTACTTTTTTTTCCCTCTTCAACAAAAGCACTTTTGGTTTCAATATCTAATGGTGGTCCCTGAATTATTGTCCTAATAAATATTAGACCAAATAAGGTTCCAATATCATTCTATGATACCACTGTAATGCCCCTTGTGAATAATTTTCCCAATGTGCTCAAATTCACCAAATTTCAACTCTAGGTATATGGATACAACTGATTCCAAACTTCTCCAATTACTTTAAAAGTTGGTGAGGAAGGTAATGAGGGGTGCTGGGACACATTAAAACATATATCATACATATAATCAACTTATATACCCAACCATGGTCTGCAATTTGCAAGGGAAGAAGTTTCGGGGCAAGACTAGTCAATTTGAGAGGTGGAAATCCCCCCTAGGTCTTGGAACAAATCTCTTCCAAACACTATACAACCTACACTAATGGTTGGTATGAGACTTGTCTCTGTTGTAATACATTAATTAAAGTATATTTTCAGCATTATATATGGTTTTGGTGTCGAATGGGTATCCAAGAGAACTTAGGGAATTTAGTCGTAATTTTAAGGCTCAAACCCCCAATGGTAGATGGATCCAAATAGCTCCAAATGCTCTCAAATTGTACCATAAGGTGTTTGAATGATGTTAATACATAAAAAATGTTTTAATAGATGTCTTTAAACCATCAAATTACTTCTGCAACTCACTTTGGAAATATGGTCAATGTATGGAGTTTTACGAGCTACTTGTGGTTCAAATCCCCTAGGGGTAGATGATGGAAATGACTTTCCAAATGCACTCAATCCAAATCAAATTTCTGAATGGAATAAGGGGAAATATAAATGACATAAAAATTAACTCATGTGCATCACCATTAAACTTTTAATGTCTGCTATAGCTCGCTTAAATCACATGCAAAAAGATTAGTTTCAACCTTGGGGGAAATGATAGGTAATATTCTCCAAATGCTATGAAACTCAAAAAAATGACTCCAAATAATTATGTAATGAACATTAAACTCATATAATACATCAATAACAGTCCATTCATCCATAAACCATCAATAGTTTACTTATCCATTCGAATCCATCGACATTACATTGGTTCACAACAAGGTAGTGGGGAAATGGAATTGTTTCTTCATTATTTAACATTTTTACATGAAATATTTGGTATTTAAACCTGAGAGTCTTCTAAACTCGAAATAAAAATAATTTTCATCAGAACATAAAATAATGGAGCATTAGAAGCTCGCCCAAAGAGATCTATAGCTCACCAAATGTGCCTCAATCCAAAGAGCAAAAATATGATGAGAAGACTTAGAATAGATGAAAGATAAAGATGATATTGAAGTGTCCACAAGATGCCCTGTAGCTTGCACCTATAACTTATGACTGCATCAAATCTCCATGAAATACCTGAATGGCCTTTCCACACACCAACTTGGATGGGATTCTTTCACCCTTGAAATTGGCTAACGCAAGAAACTAGTCATCCACTAGCTCTCTCTCTTCACAAATCCAAATTCTCAAATGATCAAAATCCACCTTCATTATTTGTTCTTGAAATTTATAAATTTTCCAAGCTCTCTACGGGTCGAATTCCTACCAATATATGCATTCCAACTCGATTTGGGAAGAGATTCCAAAGAATGCCACTTGTACAACAATTTCTAGTATCCCACTTCCACCAATTTACATGTGGAAGCAGCGTAGCTTCCCTAACTCCCTTGAGCGCCCTCTTGGAGATATTTTTAGCCCTAAAATGTCATATATGTCATATGTCAGCCTTCATATTTGATTTCGTCATAGGTGTCATAGCATCTTCATCATTGTTTTCATAGAGATAGAGAATCTAGTCCAAGTGTCTCACTAGATCCAAAATGCCTCTTCCTCTTCCATGGGAGTTAATATTCCACTCTAATTCGATGTTAATTGATTCATTCCAAGTATATTTAACTTCCAACTCATCCCAATACCCTTGGGCTTCTTATGGAATCGAAATGACAAGAGGAGGATGCCATGTGGCATAGAAAATCTAGCTTGTGTGGGTCCCACATCCTTCATGTGTATTCATGAATAATTGCCACTTTGATTTTCCTTGTATTTATTTATTTATCTCCTTTATTAAATTTTTTATTCCATTCTAATTTTCAAAAATCATTTATTGTCCCCCTTATTCTAAATCCCAAAGCTTCCACCCCCAACCTAGGAAACTAGTAATTTTCCTCCTTGTCAATTATTTGACCCTTAGCATCCATTTGAAAAACTCTCATGAATATGGAAAATGTGATTAGGACATTTTGACCCAATGCAAAATTTTTGACATGAAAAATCCTCCCTTCCCAATATTCCTTGTCCTCAAGCAATTTCAAACATGTGTGTTGAAGAACCTGCTTTCTGTATGATTCTTTGAAGTTGCCACTGAATTTCCCAAGTTTGAGTCTTTGAGATTCCATGAATATTTTAGAGAGGAACCACCATGCTTGCTGCTGCACTAATTTGATTAAAATCACTTTATTAAGTGGGGAATCAATCTCCCATACTACTTGTTTCCCAAAATTTTTGAAATCAATGGAACTAAAAACTATCCCGGGGTCCCATTTCTTGTATTGCACTCCAACAATTAAGAGTGCTCTCCAACCCATATCATTAGGAAAGAGAATTCTGGGATCCCAATTTCTTGTATGCATTCTTCCAAACATCATGAGTACATAATATTTATCATCAAAGTACATAACAACATAATAAAAACGTACATCAAGAAGGTGCCTCATCAAAAAATCATGAAAGTGCTTATATCTCCAAGTATGTAAACCACCATTTACCAAGTGTATACAAGATTCAAGTGACCACTCAAATTTGCTCCAATGACATAGGTGAGGATCCCATGTCCTATAACTCTTCTCAGAAATAATGTAAGATGCATCAAAATAATAATCAACCATGTGTTCTTTCATCCAAGAAGTGAATGGAGAACCTCCACCAAAATCTGAACCAAATAAGGAGTGAAGAAAACATGAAGACTTCAAGTGGATGAAAGAAGTCTCATCAATACACCCATGAATATTTATATCGTCATGAAATAACAGAGGATTTTTCTGCCAATAATAATGTTCTTTAATCATATATCTCTTCACCCAAGTGTGGGATGAAGTCCCTCCAACATCAAATAGACTCGGCAAGGAGCAAGGAAAATCATGAGTCTCTAAGTGACTCAAGTGAACATCATAGGTGTACCCATGTAGATGCGTATCATCTAATGTAACAAAGTATTCTGCTGCAAATGTAAATAAGACGGTTCTCTAGTCATTTCGTTATCAAAAGAAGAGATATAAATTCCAAACTCTTCATGGGGCACTATAAAAAAGAAACCTTTCACCCATACTTCATTATGATGAATGCTGCAAAATTTGGAAGCGTAGGATGTAGGAGAAAGAACCAACTCACCCAAATGACCCGAAAGTGCAAAATTTTCATCATGTGAAGGATCCATAGAGGTAGGATTATGCACCTCCCTTAAAAATGGAAAACTTTCTCCATAGGTTGGTTCCAAGGTCATGGAATCATGCACTTCTTCAAAAAGTGTGCACCCATCTTCAAAAGGCAACTCAAGTTCCTCATCCTTCCACAACAAGTGATTGGATCTCATAAAGATAATATTCAAACAAATCAAGAACCTGCAATTTTTCGTGTTTATCATGATCCATCATGTCATGAGAATCCTTCAAGCAATACACCATATGACAATCTGAAACATAGGAGGAAGGACAAGTGTCTTTCAACCTTTCAAGAAGTTGATCATTTTGAATTTTTAGTTTATGAATATCTTCATTATTATTCAAGCAGTATTAATGTAACCATTCAAAAATAAAAGACATGAAATTACCTTTGATTTTGCCAATTGCTCTTTGAATCTTCTCCATGTCTTCAAGGAATGATGGCTCCTCCAATGAAGAAACTCTCCAACAAGAATTTGACACTAATGCTCGAGTGTCATGGAGTATGCTAAGGGACTATTAGATCTTATTTTCATTCATATTTAAGGACCCTTAAAGAAAATGAGGCTCTTGCAAATGAACCTCCTCATATTCTTCCTTCTTTCTTGTACCAACTTCATGAAGCTCAAGTGGTGATGGGGAAGTTGATATTGTTTCTTCTTCAACTGCTACAAGGTCATCATTTTCATGTTTAATGGAAGTTTGGCTTGCAAAAACACTTTAAAAAGTGATCTCTATGTCACCAACATAGAGGTGTGAGCACCCATCAGTAGGGACTCCTTCATAGTTCAAGCATCCATCAATAGATGCTTTGTGTTTCATTTCCAAGGTAGAATGTGTTTCTAAATTATCTTCAATATTTTCAATAGAAACTTCTTCATACTCATGTAATGTATATTTATCTTTTTCAGAGCCACTTGGGAGTGATTTTCGATCCTCTTCATGTAATACTTCTTCTACTTCACCAATTTCCGAACTAGGTGGTTCATGGGTCTCCTCCTTTTTCTCCTTCAAGAAAGCTGATGCATTTTTCCCCTTTGTTTTCTTAAGATCAATATATTTTTTCCTAAGTTGGATAGAAAAAAATTCGAATCCTTTCATAATATTCTTGGTAATGTCTTCAAATATATGTTCCATGATTTTTATATGCTCCTCACCATCATATGAGGTTCCCTTTTCATCCCTAGTCATAGTTTCCTCATAAAATTGCCTTCTTCTCCTACGTTTTTTTCCTCTTCAACAAAAGAACTTTTGGTTTCAATATCTAATGGTGGTCTTTGAATTATTGTCATAATAAATATCATACCACACCAGGTGCCAATATCATGCTCTGATACCACTGTAATGTCCCTTGTGAATAATTTTCCCAATGTGCTCAAATTCACCAAATTTCAACTCTAGGTATATGGAGACAACTGATTCCAAACTTCTCCAATTACTTTCAAACTTGGTGACGAATTTCATGAGGGGTTCTGGGACACATTAAAACATCTATCAGAAATATAATCAACTGATATACCCAACCATGGTCTGCAATTTTCAAGGGAAGAAGTTTCGGGGAAAGACTAGTCAATTTGGGAGGTGGAAATCCACCTTGGGCCTTGGAACAAATATCTTCCAAAAATTGTACATCCTCAAATAATGGTTGGTATGAGACTTGGATCTATTATAATACATTATTTAATGTATATTTTCAGAATTATATGTGTTTTTGGGTTCGAATGGGCATCCAAGAGAAATCAGGGAATTTATTAGTAATTTTAAGGCTCAAACCCCCAATGGTAGATGGTTCCAAATAGATCCAAATTCTCTCAAATTGTACCAGAATGTGTATGAATGATGTTAATACATAAAAATTGGTTTTATGGGTGTCTTTAAACTATCAAATTACTTCTGCAACTCACTTTGTAAATCTGGTCAATGTATGGAGTTTTACGAGCAACTTGTGGTTCAGATCCCCTAGGGGTAGATGATGAAAATTACTTTCCAAATGCACTCAATCCAACTCGAATTTCTGAATGGAATTAGGATACATATAAAGGACATCAACAGGAACTCATATGCATCACCATTCAACTTTTAATGTCTGTTATATCTCCCTTGAATCAGATGCAAAAAGACTAGTTTTAACCTTGGGGGAAATGATAGGCAATCTTCTCCAAATGATATGGAACTCAAAAAAATGACTCCAAATAATTATGTACTGAACATTAAACTCATATAATACATCAATAACATTCCATTCATCCATAAACCATCAATAGTTACTTACCCATTCGAATCCATCAACATTACATTGGTTCACAACAAGGTAGTGGGGAAATGGCACTGTTTCTTCATTGTTTAACATTTTTACCTGAAATATTTGGTATTTAAACCTCACAGTATTCTGAACTTTAAATACAGAGAATTTAAATCATAAAATAAAATAATCAAGCATTAGAAGCTCACCGAAAGAGATCTATAGCTCACCAAATGTGCCTCAATCCAAAGAGCAAGAATATGATGAGAAGATTTGGAATAGATGAAAGAACAAGATGATATTGAATTTTCCACAAGCTACCATGTAGCTTTCACTTGTAACTTATGACTCCATTAAATCTCCATGAAATACCTTAATTTCCTTTCCACAAACCAACTTGGATGGGAATTTTTCACCCTCGAAATTGGCTAAGGCAAGAAACTAGTCATCCACTACCTCTCTCTCTTCACAAATGAAAATTATCAAATGATCAAAAGCAGCCTTCATTCTTTGTTCTTGAAATTTATAAAGTTTACAAGCTCTCTATAGGTCGAATTCCTTCCAAGAGATTCATTCCAACTCTATTTGGGAAGAGATCCCAAAGAATGCCACTTGTACAACAATTTCTAGTCTCCCACTTCCACCAAATCACATGTGGAAGCATCTTAGCTTCCCTAAATACCTTGAGATACCTCTTGGAGATATTTTTATCCCTGACATGTCACATATGTTATATTTCAGCCTTCGGATCTGATTTTTGTCATAGGTGTCATAGCATCTTCATCATTGTTGTCATAGAGCTAGGGAATCTAGTCCAAGTGTCTCACTAGCTCCAAAATGCCTCTTCCTCTTCCATGGGAGTTACTCTTCCACTCCAATTTGACCTTAATTGATTCATGCCAAGTATATTTAACTTCCAACTCATTCCAAGACCCTTGGGCTTCTTATGGATTCGAAATGACAAGAGGAGGATTCCACGTGGCATAGAAAATATAGCTTGTGTGGGTCCCACATCCTTCATGTGTCTCCATTATCAATTGCCACTTTGATTTTCCATTGTATTTATTTATTTATCTCCTTTATTAAATATTTATGCCATTCTAATGTTCAAACATCATTTATTGCCCCCCTTATTCCAAATCCCAAAGTTTCCACCCCCAACCTAGGAAACTAGTAATTTTCCTCCTTGGCAATTATTTGACCCTTAGCATCCATTTGAAAAAATATCATGAATATGGAAAATGTGATTAGGCCATTGTGACCTAGTGCAAATTTTGGGACATGACAATATGAAAGTTGCATAGAACCAATAGGGATAGTTATGCAACTAGCAGTGAGTAAAGGAAAATGCATAATGAACAAAAATGAGATCCTTATAGGGAATGACCATAAATATACAATAAAAAGAGGCACGTGGATTCTTCTCATAGTCATGGTAAAAATAAGATGGCTCCCAAGCCTATGAGAAAATATTGGCATGGGAACCAAAATGGAAAGAGGGTGCTGACTACGGTGTCCCATGTTAGGTAGGCTCTTCTGCGATACTGATGCAAGATGTGGATAGAGATGGTTTACAAACCAATATCCAATAGGTTTTACCCTCTGGAAATTTTGTTGATATATTTGTAACTTCAGAATATATTATGATGTATATTATCATTGTATGTTGTTGTGCCCCCATCGGAGATGTGTTTACCTCCTTTCAGGATATTATTATTGTGTATATACCTTGAGGTACAACCTCTATTGTAAGTCGTGGAAATAGTCCCCAGTGAAACATCATGTAATATATTTTTGGAGTCTCTCTAGGAGAAGATGTCCTTGTTAGGGTAATATGTCAGCCCCAGTCATGTAATAGTTCAGTCACTTGATTAGTATAAATAGGGAGGCACCCTCCCTCATTTATACACACCTCACACTTACTCAAGTTCACATGAGAGAGATAGATACAAGGAGGAGAGATATATAGTTGTTGACTACTTCTTATTACTAGTTTTGATCATCTTATGACACAATCTTTGTGACTGTACTATTTTGAGAAAGTTTGCAGGGTTTTCTCCTTTATGGTTTCCCCAGTGAAAATATTTGTGTCTTGTGTATTTGTTCTATCTTATGCATATTGGTGTGCTTGTTATTCTTTTAGATAAAGATCCTAACTAAGCTAATAAGGTTTAAGAAAAACTAACATGGTATCAAAGCCTCTTTGAAAGAAGGCACTATGTAGCAGTGAAAACTAGAGCTTCCTAGTTCAAGGTCTTCTCTCCATAGGTAATCAAGAAAAGAGGGATAGGATAAATCTCCTCAGTAGAGTGCATATTTTGGTGGAAGCAGTTTCTGATTTGAAGAAGTTTTAATTTTGACCTTGTCATTGGTGCCAGGGGAAACTAGGGCATCAAGTTTTGGGTGCTTTCCACCTCGGTATTCAGGAAAGTACCTTGCCGAGAAACTCACCTCAAGGAGGCGCATATTTATGTCCAAACAGAATTCCTAAATTCAAAGTTTGTAAAATTATGATTTCTCTGACAAACCCTAGGTCATCCAGCTCCAGAACTAGGTCAGACACCTCAAATCGGTAAGTTCTAAATATTTTCTATTTCCATTTGAGGTTCTCATTTTAAAATATGACTCACTATACTCAACTTGAGGAAAATATTGGAGGGGATGATAACTTCCAAGAATGGAAGAATGGAAGTACAAAATCTCTTTGATCCTTCAAGAAAAAGATTTGGATCAGTACATCAATGGAGAAGTTCCAGAACTAGAGGAAGATGAGGCTAAGGCTAATCATAAGAATAAATTGGTTAAATCCAAGAGAATCATTGCAGATTCAATCAAGGATCACCTCATCCCCCATGTGTGATCGTTAAAGACACCAAAGGAAGTATTTGATGTTTTGACAAATATTTTCGAAGAGAAGAACATCAACTAGAAGATGACTTTTGAGGAACCAGTTGAAGAATGTGAAGATACAAAACTCAGAGACTATAAAGTCCTACTTCACAAGGGTTTATCAAATCAAATAACAACTTGAAGCAATTGAAAAGAATGTCGAAGAAGGAGGAATTGTGATGACTACCTTGAATGGTATCTCTAGATCATGGGACTTATTCATTCAAGAAATCTGTACAAGAAGGAAGTTGATCTCTTTTAGCAGACTCCGAGAAGAATGCACATAAGAAGAAGCTTGACTCGTAACAAGAGAAGAGAACATGGGAGCAACTGAAGATCAATCTCTCACAGTTCACACTAGGAAAAACTAAAAGAGGAAGGAGAAGAAGGAGAACCGCCATCACAACAAGAAGAAGAACAAGAAACAAAAGAAGATCAAGAGAGATCCTTCCAATTTTCGATGCTATAATTGTGATGAAAAGGGACACTTTGCAAGAGACTGTCCCATCAGGAAAAAGAGAACCATGCTCATGTTGGTGAAGATGATGAATCAACAAACAAAATATTTAGAAGAGAGAAGGATGATTCAGATGAAGAGTATGTGCTAATCTCAACACTTATTAGCACTATATGTGCACTATCTCACATGGAAAAAATGACTGGCTTATGAATAATGGGGCATCCAAACACATGAAGGGATACAAAGACTCATTCGTCAACTTGTTTGAGCATGAGTCACCTCACAAGGTGAAACTTGGGGATGATAATCAATACCCCATAAAAGGGAGTGGAGTATCTTCATACAAGCTAGACTTCGGGAAATCTTTAAAGATAAAGGATGTGCTATATGTTCCTGGATTGAAGAAGAATATTCTCTCCATCTCTGCACTAGATGCAAAGGGAATGAGGGTTTCATTTTTCAAAGGCCAACTGCTAATATGGCCTAATGGAAAGACAATAGATGATGCAACATTGATTGAACAAGAAGACAAAGTCTTTTATAAGCTAAAGGGACAACCTGAACAAGATTTGGTTCATGAGTAAATAGAACCAAGTGAACTATGGCACTGAAGGCTTGCACATGTCCGCTATAGAGCACTGTCAATGGAAAGCAAATCAGTCTCCGGACTTCCAAATATCCAAGAAAAGCATGAAGGAATTTTCAAAGGATGTGCACAAGGAAAGAATACAAATAAGACATTTCCCAGTAAAGAAAGCAAGGCTAAAGGAATACTAGATATAGTACACTCGGATGTATGTGGATCCATGTCTTCTAGGTCATTCAACGGGTATTTGTACTATGTTTCCTTTATAGATTATTTCTCATATAAGACTTGGATATATTTCTTGAAAGGGAAAGATGTAGTATTTAGTAAGTTCAAGGAATATAAATCCTTGGTTGAGAACCAAACCAAAAGGAATATCAAGACTCTTCAGTCAGATAATGGTGGATAATTCACCTTAGAAGAATTCAGGGAACTCTACAGAGAGTCTAGGATTAGGAGGGACTTGAGAAATCCACATAATCCTCAGCAGAATGGGGTTACAGAACGAAAGAACCGAACCATAATGGAAGCAGCAAAAGCAATTCTACATGACCAAGATCTTCCTATGCACCTTTAGGAGGAAGCAACAAGGTCAGCTGTGTATGTATAGAATCGTACTCCTCATTGAGTAGTTGATAAAAAAATTCTGGAAGAGGATTTCTTAGGAGAGAAACCAGAAATCAACCATCTTAGAATATTTGGTTTCTCGGTGTACATACATATGCCAAAGGAGAAAAGAATCAAGCTCAATCCTTTTGGGAGGAAGGGTATATTCGTAGGATACAATGATACATCAAAGGCCTACCGAATATACTTCTCAGGATTCAAGAAGACTGACATCAGTAGAGATGTAACCTTTGATGAAGACTCGACATACTTCATATCCAAGAGGCTACCTATTCAAGAGGTCGAGGAACCTGAAGAAATGAGAGTCTGAGATATGGAAATTGGAGAAGCAATTCCATAAGACCATGAAGATAATGATATGATAGAACCACAATAGCTGGTAGAGACACTTCTCAAGAAGGAATCCCACAAGAGGAAACAAGCATGGGAACGTGAGGTCATACAAGAAGCAAAAAGGTATGGTGCTC
Organism: Pseudotsuga menziesii; assembly: GCA_001517045.1. NCBI lineage: Eukaryota > Viridiplantae > Streptophyta > Pinopsida > Pinales > Pinaceae > Pseudotsuga > Pseudotsuga menziesii. The sequence continues at coordinate 103,864 of LPNX011170021.1, forward strand.
TAGATGGAATGCATAAAGAAAGGAAAAAATGGAAGGATGCCATGATCGATGAATATCAGTCAATCATGAAGAATGATGCCTAGTTAATAGTTCCTATATTGGAAAAGAAGTATGTTGTGACTTTGAAGTGGGTCTCTAAGATCAATCATACTGCAGATGGCAGCATCAAGAAATACGAGGATTCTTGCAAAAAGAAGGCATAGACTACAAAGATACATTTGCACCCGTGGCGAGGTACACTTCCATTAGAACCATACTTGCATTAGTTGCAGTTATGAAATGGAAGATACACCAGATGGATGTCAAGGCAATATTTTTGAATGGTGTAGTCAAGGAGGACGTGTACGTGGAACAAACACTAATATTTGAGACACATGATAGACAAACTCATGTGTGCAAATTAAAGAAGACCTTATATGGATTGAAACATGCACTGAGGACATGGTATTACATGATGGATAGATTCTTAATGAGCCAAGGCTTTACCAAGAGTAAAGTAGATTCTAGCCTTTACTTCAAGGTTGAAGGAAAAAGACCAATGATTCTCCTGCTATATGTCGATGACTTGTTTCTGACAAGCGAGAATGAACTCATTAAATATGCAAGGATTATAATTGATATAGATTTCAAGATGAAATACCTAGGGATGATGCACTACTTCTTAGGCATGGAGTTGTGGCAGAGTGAAGATGGGATTTTCCTTGGTCAAGGAATGTATACTGTAGAAATTTTGAAGAGACTCGAAATGATGGGCTTCAAGGTGATAGCCACACCTATGGCATCAAACTTGAAGCTTCTATGTGATACTTCATTAGAGTCGAGTGATGACATGATGTATCGTCAGATGATTGGATCATTGATATATCTGACGAATACGAGACCTCACATACGCTTTGCAATGAACACCTTGATCCAGTTCTTGAAGAATCTGAGACATGTTCACCTGATATCTGCAAAGCATGTATTGGGGTACTTAAAAGATATAGTAGATTATGGGCTCAAGTATGATACAAATCAGAGGATTAACCTAAACTGTTATGTTTATTTGGATTGGGAAGGTAGCACCACTGATGGGAAGAGAAATTTGATTTGCTACTTCAGTTTGGGATCTGGCATGATCTCCTGGTGTAGAAGGAAGTAGTCATGCATGGCACTAAGTATAACCAAGACATAGTATGTTGCCGCATGCTCAACTAGTTGCGAGGCAATGTGGCTACATAAGCTACTGTCTGATTTGTTTGATCTCCAATTATATGTGACTTGTATATTCACTACAACAAAACCCTATGATTAGCGTCTGTTTTAGCTTGCTTTTTAGCATCCACTATCACTTTTAGTGTATTTTTCATCATTTTTTGAACAAAATGGGCGCTTTTCCACGGGATGGCACTTTTAATGGCATTATTTGCGTCCCTTTTTAAAATTCGACGCTATTTTGGACGCTAATTAGCATCCCAATTAACGTCCCAATTAGCATCCCAATTAGTGCCCCAATTAGCGTCCCAAATAGCATCCCAATTAGCGTCCCAATTAGCATCCCAATTAGCATCCCTTTTTAAAAGTTGACGCTATTTTGGACGATAATTAGCATTTCAATTAACGTCCCAATTAGCATCACAATTATCGTCCCAATTAGCATCCCAATTAATGTCCCAATTAGCGTCCAAAAATGCATCCCATATAACACCCATAATAGCCTTAAAAAAAATGTCTTGAATAGCATAGCACTATATATTGATCTAGGGTTAGCGACAAGAATTGCGCCATAATTTCAACAAGAAAAACATCCAACATAGCACCATGTATAGGGTCAGAAATTGCGCCTAGAAAACATCCAGCATAGCGTCGGGTATAGAGCCAGGTATAACGCCTTGGATATTGCTAGAAATTTCAAAAGGAACCACATTATGAATTGAAATAGGTTTGGAGCTAGGATTTTTGTTCGAAAAATGTCCAACATAACGTCTGATATATCAATGTCAATGTCAATGATTATGATTCATGTGATAGTACTTTTGGATCTTGATTTATCGTAGTGGCACCTAAATGATCGTAATCATGACACTTTTGGATCTTGATTAATCCTAATGAGGGGTAAATTACCTTAATGTCATGTAAATTGCTCTAATGGCATTGAGTGTCCCCAACAAATTTTGATAGACCCTAATGGCATCTGATTGGAATTGGTAAAGACTTAGACCCTTAATTTAAATATTGGTTCATAACAACCATCCTTAGTGTTACAAATCTTGATATGGCCACCATATTCCTCTTGCAGGTTAAAATTTTCCTATAAAGGGCTTATGTGATAACTAAGGCCCTACACTACAAATTGTACCAACACAAACAACTCATAATAACAAATAGAATAATTCAATATTGTGCCTAAAAGGACTTCAAGTGTAATGTAATGAGTTTGTTTTGTTGCAACAATTTGTTTCCTAAGCATGCCAATAGACATCCACCTTGACTCTAAAGGCTTGTTAAATGTCATGTAAGACAACTTAGAGAAGTCACAACTCTTCACTTGATATCTTTATATGCTTGATGGTGTGCTATGTCTCACCTGATTTGTTATCACATTACTTTTATTTACTGAGAACACCTAAGAAAATTTCGTTGAATACATTATATATCAACATTAACTACACCCTTTAAACTCAAAAACATCGAGGTTGGGACAGTTACAGATGAAAATCCATGTCAACCCTCAATTTGACCATTAAATAAATCACGTAAATTCTTTCTTACTAAGCACACGACCATGTGAGATTCCTTCTATAGTCGTGTTGCATGTAATCATGTGATTTATGTAAGTCTACATCTCATTGAATGGAAGGGTTTCTTGAGAGCTTGGTTGGTGAAGCAAACCCCATACCATACAAACCTTCTCATTGAATTGCAATCATAAGGCTATCCTTGAGTTGAATGTGAACATGTGGGTGAGGCATGGGTTGCGATTTGATCCAAAGCTCCACTTCCCTTCATTCTACCTCCATGAAAATATATAATGAATTCCTCCTCCTTTTATTTCCATAGTATTTCTTATGTTGATGTTACATTGTTAAGGTTATGTTTCTAATGCTATGCCAAATTTTGAGAATCCTATTGCTTCCATTCACCATTCTTGAGTTTCCTTGGCATCATGATGCCCAATTTTCCTCTTGAAGTGTTCATTGCATAATGGGAGGTTGAGCTAGGTTTATGCTACATTAGCCAATATTGAAAAGTCCCTTGCTCCAATATTTCATTTGTGCTTACATAAGTCGTCATGATAACCATTTCTTCCTCTTATTAGTCCATTTCATAAGGGGAGGCATTGTGGGATTGCTTCCAAATCAAATAGAGCTTAGTGGAGGAAACAAAGAACCCTCCCACACATAGAGGTTGTAGAATCATGCAAGAGTTTTTTCATGTCTTTGACCATTCTTCCTATTGTTTACATGTTGCCTTGATATTTTTGGGCTTGTTTGTCGATTTTGTGTAGCTTTTCAAACATCTTGTATTTACTTCATGCTATGATTATTCCTTCTCTCTTTATCATTTTAGACGGCCTTGATATGTCCTAGTTTGTTTGACAAGTATGATTAACATAAGTCTGAACATTTATTGAACTAGATCATCAAAATTTTAGAGTTGTTTGTTCAAAAAAGAACATATTTTTAATATCGAGTTATTCCATCCATGTAACTATTTTATCAGACTTCTCATGCAAAATTTTGTGAAACACTTTATCATTGAATTAAACAATTTCTAGAGCTATTACACTATTTTATTTGTGTGGGAGTCTATCCTTAACCCAATTGTAGGTTCAAGCTATTGGAAAGGGAAACAACAATGTCAATGGTTGAATTCTAATTCACATTGTACAATCATGTATAGATATCACACATCATTATATTGAATTGAATGGTTTATCACCTCAAATTATTCCACAACCTTGAGTCAACTAGGGAACTATTTAAAGGAGTATAGAAACTAGTGTAGGGCTAGTATCAATTATATCCTATCTCTTTTGTTATTGGTACATGATGCACATTGTGGCCCAAATAAACTATTAACAACAATGATACCGCATTCTCTTCAATTAATTCATTGTTGATCATATACCTTTCTATAATGCAACTATCATGTAACAAGGGTCATATAACTTTTATTAGTGATAAAAACTTTAAGTTGTTGTTTTGTATTCACTACAAACAAAAAATTTATTAGGAAGGTATCCTCCAACATAATTGAATTTTGTAGGTTTAATTCACCCTTGGTTGTGTAGATGTTCTCCATTATGTTTTATACTTTTGTCTCTTTATTTCAGCTACTCTTTATTTCTTTGTTTATGTTACATCAATAGTTACAGTAATAGTTGCAATTTGGCTTTAGAAACATGACATGTTGGTATTAGAGCTTCAATCAATTTTCATTTTGTTGTATAGTTTCAAAAACAAAACAAAAAAATGTCAAGGATAAAATCCTAATATATGGCCAAGGCAGATTTGAATGAGAGTTTTATAAAGTTTACAGAAGACATGAGGTAGATGATGCAATTACAAACCCAAGGAAAAAGGACCATGCACACTAATTTGGATACAACAATCCACAAGCCTAAATTTTTTAAGGAGGAAGACATCATCATCGCCATCATCATCACCATCACCATCATCATCGTCATCATCATTAGCATCATCGTCATCGTCATCACCATTGACCTGTGATCATCATCACCATCATCCTCAACATCATCATCATCCAAATCGTCATCATCTTAATCAACATCATCATCATCACCATCATCATCATCATCATCATCATCATCATCATCATCATCGACATCACCATCATCATCATCATCATCATCATCATCGACATCATCATCACCATCACCATCATCATGATCATCATTGCCATCATCATTGTCATCATCCTCAATTCCTCCTCCTCCTCATCATCCTCATCATCCTCAATTCCTCATCATCATCATCATCATTGACATCATCATCATCATCATCATTAAGGTGAATTCATTGAAATTCCTATATCTGTATGCGACCATCTCTTCATCCTCATCATCCTCATCCTCATCCTCATCATCGTGTCCATCATCATCACCATCATCATCATCACCATCCTCCTCCTCCTCATCATCATCCTCACCACCATCATCATTAGCATCGTCATCGTCATCTTCATCATCATCATCATCCTGATCATCGTCATCATTATCATCATCGTCGTCGTCGTCATCATTGATCAAGGGAGGCAATAGATAACATGTTCATGAACTCCTCATCATCCCTACTCGTCAAAGCACCAAGCTAGTTATAGGTTTACAACTACTTAAGAGTGTGAAAGAAGTGGTACTCCTCTTTGACTTTTGAAGGGCTCCTCTAGATCTTAGGAGGGTGAGATTCAAGAGAGTAGGAAAAGAGAGAGTTGATCCCTTTTCCATTGACGAGGCATACCTTGGGAACCTTGGTAGGGCTAATCCAAGCCTTTATTCTATGTCACAAAAAGTTGCAAAGCTTGTGGCCAAGGAGACTACAATTAATGGTATGGGAGGTTGACTTGGAAGGATGAGAAGCTAAACTAATATAACTAGCTTAGTTGTGATTTTATTTGGAAAACTTAAGCCCATCCTCCCCCGATTTAAGGAATTGTCAAAGTAGATACAGGAGTTTGGGTTTCTAGGGCTTCTGGTTTAAGCATATGGGGCACTTCCTAATTTTGTGGATTAGTCTTTGGCACCTAAAATAAGTGTTGCATGATTTGTATATATAACGGGCTCCTAAAACATCTCATTTCCAATGTAGATATAAACAAATTCCTTTAGATTCTTAGGCAATTTAACCTCAAGGTATGTACATTTGTGAGGGTGAGGGTTGAAGAGCATCTTAAGTTTGTAGCAAATAAACTCTCCTATGAGATTTGAAATCCTATATAATAATTGTTAGAATTGCATGGGAAGGCTTGAGGGTTATATCCAGACTGGATAATGGACACCTGTGCTATTTTCAATGGAGAAATCCTTAGCACATTGAGAAAATACAACCAAGGTGTCCTTGTAAATCCATGGAACACGTAGAACGCCAACACCTCCTGAACCTTTGTGAGGAACATATAAAAGAAAGAAGCCTTTCACCGGGCTCAAGTGCTCTAGCAATGTCTACTGTAAGGTTCTCAAACCTCTTCCCTTTAGGGCTTCATCATGTTTTCCAAAGGAACTTGATCGAAAAAGTAGCCAAAGGGTGCATGATATTTGTAACAAGAACAAATTGCATCATATTTAGGCACTATAACATTAATGAGGATTTCCTCATGCACGTAAAATACATTACCTTGCGGTAAATCTCTTTCTTAAACTTGCAGTGGCAATTGGGTGGTACCATTGTGCAAACAACTATAAGATGTAAAATGAAAAATAGAATTAGGAACACAAACAAAGGACTCTTTGGGTGCATTATGGGCCATAATAGGGTTCATGCAACTTTGCCACGGGAAGGCATGACCTTTACAAGCTTGCAAATGCAAAACAATTGAAGGAACATAGAATAAAACCAACATAGTGAAGATTAAAAAACCTTAAGATATATCATTAACATTATTCAAACTCTTAACAAACCTCATTATCCTCAAAGCCTCATTTCCTACAAACATTATCATCCTCAAATCCTCATTTCCTACAAACATTATCATTTCATAATTTTAAATTTTTTTAAAACTTCGTTCATCTTTATAGTTAGCTTTCATAATTTTAAATTTGTTTTAAACTTCGTTCATCTTTATAGTTAGCTTTAAACAATAATTGATATCCGTAACCAATATTCCCATGTTAGATTAATTATTTAAATAGTTAACCAAATTTCTCATAAAATTACTTGGTTGATGTGTGAATTAATTAAAAATACCCATGTTGTCATGTTGATTTAGCTTTATGACGGACCAAAGACTCATCGACCGTTATAAAATGACATGAAACATCGGGACTTTACCCATCTTTGTAGAACATTCTTACCCGTGGCACAATACCTGGAGACATATATATAAGTGGAGGTGCGTGTAAAATTGTACAAATTATATGTATGTTGGTGTTTATGCTCTCTTTCAAAAGTCTCCTGCCTCAAATAAATTGATATTTAGCTCCTTCCATCCATTGAAGGCTGGAGAAGAAATTGATATTCAGCTCCTTCCATCCATTGAAGGTTGGATAAGAGAATCAATTTGGATTCGGATTGAGTACCAAAGAGTTGTAATCGCAATCTTCGCAGAGCGAGAAAGAAGGTTAGGGTTTGAAGGAAGGGTTTCTGTTTAGATCGCCGACGACAACGACCACGATGACGATACGTCCAACTCTGGCAAGCCAAATTGGCTTCTTGCTCAACAGCTTGAACGAGGCCAACTATCTCTCCGTCGCCTACGAGCTTACTCACGTATGTACATAATTCTTCCCTAAATCTCTAATTTAATCCTTTTAATTCCATTGATTTCCAGAGGGTTTTCACAAATTGGTTCAGCCCCTTACATCATATCCCTGATCCACTTTCCTGTGGCTGTCTCGCTTCCATTGCCATTCAACATTGCATCTGACTTTTTTTTATTTACTTGTTTTGTTGGTTGCAGGTTTGCCTTGATTTGCATTCAATCAAGTCTTCGAGGATTTGGGGTGGATGCTTATGCTTTGCCCCTATTGCCGAGGATGCATTATAATATTATAAAGAGCTTAGTGACGGAATAGGCAAAAATGTTGAAACTGGTTATGCATACATCATTCTTAACATAACCATAATTTGAAAAGATACTGCCTTAAAGAAGATTTTCCAAGCAGCTATTCGTAGTTCCATGTAGCTTAAAAATTAGCTCTTAAAAATATAGTCACATTGTAAAGCATGTTTCCCTTTCATTTTTTTAATAACAAAGACAAAAATTTAAATTACTTTTAAAACAAACTACAGATCAACAATAGTTGTAGTCTGCACTACAATTGTGTAGTGCCAACAGAGCTATATGTTATAATTCATTAGAAAATTTCATGCATTATTTTTAACCCGGTAACAAGATATTAGACTAATGCCTTATTTTATGGTCATATTTTCTCTCTTCCCATTCTTCTTTTTCCTCCTGCTTTTAACCTTTTTTGAAATCTGCCAATATCTATATCCTCCAAAGTGTCTATTCCTGTATTGGTTTTCCGGACAGTGTTAAGTGTCATCCTTAACCTACGCCATCCCAACAGTAATCTTTGGCTTTATTATTTGACTCTTTCTCATCATAAGTGGAATCGCCTCTTGTAGCTCATTACCATCAACCGCTGCCCCATCCAGGAGGTGATCTTGTATATCACTTGGCAAATGAGGGATGGAATCCACAACCTCCTCACACCATAAGGAGGAGGCTTAGCCTCTAAGCCTTATGAAATTGATTTAGCCGGAGGAGCCTCATAAACATCCGACTTGCAGTGAGCTTGTTGCACATCAATACTGTCCACTCTAGACATTGCAATGTCCAAATATTTTTAATGGCAAAGCCTGGCGCTGATTTCTTGCTCTTGACAAATGAGGCATTTGAATGTAACCTCCATATAGTCCAAAGGTTGTGTCTTCTTTTTACCCAACAATTATAGTTTGATTGCTTTTGGTTTAATATTTTTGCTAAAAATGTTTTTTATACATATATTAATGTAATGATAAGTATAATGAACACTTTCAGAAAAGAACAGGTTGCAGAAGTCGGCCACCTCCATTGGGTCAAAGGAATAAATAACTGTCCCTTCAAAAATATGAAAAGCTAAAAACTGATAAGGGGAATTAAAGATAAGGGGAATTAAAGATACAAAATCCCATCAAAATCTAGCCATTACAATAATCATTGGCACATGGCCATTTATTGAGTTTTCGAGTCCAACATACTCAATGATTTGAAATTTCTGATATTGAGGTATCTGCATTATCTCATCCGGAGTAAATATGATTAGAGCTAGTGTTTTTCCTTGCATAATTAATGGTCTAGAGCCCAGAGGTATGCTTATGACCTCTGATATGCTTTTTTATTCTGAGGGTGAAGTTTTTATTCTTGACAAGTGATGACCTTTGACAATTTATGCTCTTAGACATTGTACCATGGAAAGAATGGTACAAGAAATTACTTTTCTGATGACATTGTGATTGATGGGATGCATTGTTTTCTGAACTTTTACAAAATTAGGGAGATTGCTTTTTTTACAAAAAGTGTATGGGATGTATAATATTTAATTGACTTTATGTAATCTCTTTATTTTTGTTTCAATTTTTTGCAATGACTTAGAGTACAGTTGTGTCAAAATGAACATTATTGTGGATTGACTTTTCCTGCATAAATTGGGTTATGACAGTATACCAAACAAGCTCAACATCAGTGAAGTTGTCTAGGCTTCCAGTAGCACTGTAATGTCCCAGTTTTGACCCCGTTACATTAGATGTATATGATGTATAAATTGTATATGATCATGGTGTGGAGCTAAAGGCCAAGGCCCCACCATTGATCGGTTATGCTATGTTTGGGGATTTAAATTTGTCACCGATTGAATATTGGGGCATGCGGCATATATTATGTTGGTCATTATGTAAATATGCATCTATAATTAATTAAATGAACCCGACCAGCTACGCTCGCGGCAACTAAATTGAAAGGGGCATGATTTTCACAAGGATAAGGATGTGGGGGAAATTGTCAACTTTGGCCAATAAGGCAAATCACCCATGTGTCTTTTTCCTTTGTCTTATTCCAACCACCTTCTTTAAGAATTTCTGTTGGCAGCTGGGAGGAGTTATGGTAGTTATTGTTTTGGGGTATGGGGTGGCAGGACTATCAGTCCTAGCCTACGCCCTTCATTCAATTCATCCTCATCCTTCACGCAGGCAATTCTCCTCTCTCCACGATTGGGTCTATTTTCTCCTCACGCACAGGATCTTGGGATTTTGGGGTTGTTCATCCCTCACGCAGACATTTTCTCTCCCTACGAGTTGCTGAACACTCACGTCCTCCAAATTCGCATCCTTGCCATTGTTGCTCATCTTCACACAGGGAATTGCTGCTACTACTCACGCACGCCCAATTTCGCGTCCTCTCTGTGCTCTGTTCGTTTTCCACCATTGCCAGTCCATTATTATTTTCCATGCACAGGGATTTTCCTGGTTTTTACCCACGCCGTTTTCCTCCATGGATTTGTGAATGATGTGGCTGAACCCTTTTCCCCATGGGCCGAATTATGGGTTCTGCGTTGATTGTTACTCACGCCTAGGCCGGGAGTCTGTAAATTCGTTTCCTGCGTGGTCTGTGTGAGTCTTCCCGTGGCTCAATTGCCTTGGACGGACTGTTGATTTTCCCCTGCTGGATGTTGGCTTAGATTTGCTTGATAAACCTGGTGGCTGGAAACCACACAGACAGAGCTAGAGGGCTGGCCTTCTTCTCCATCACCCCTGAATAGCACTGGAAGGGAATGCAGGGCCTGAGGGACTGTGTAGCAGAGAAGGGACTGATTCCTTGTCTTGGGTGTGCTTGGGTGTCTTAGAGGTCAGGCTAGTTCTGGTGTAGGTGTTCTTGGCTCTGTAATGAGCTCACCAGCTTAGCAATTTGCCATCTCCAGCTCCTTAATGGCCTGAGAAACCCAACTCCGTTGGCTTGGCTGTGTGTTTTAGGTATTCTTGGCTACGAGTAAGCCTGCTGTTCCCTTATTCCTTGGAGAAGCATGCCCACCTCGGGGGTGGCAGCGTTGCTGAGAAATTTAGGAGCATGCTGGCCTATGGTTGGGTGGAACGTTGCAGCGACGTAGCTGGTTGCGGATCGAATTCATCTTAAGATAAGTAATTCTGTCCATTTTTACTTTTGCAACTCTATTTCTGTTAATGATATGAAATGAGCATGTGGAAAATTGCATGTGTGAATGCTGGTGTGAATGTAAGATGTTTTCCCTGTGTGTGTGTGTTGATTAAATTGCATATGTGCATGATACACTGCAACGCACTCTATTTCAGCATTCTGTTATGCAAAATTTTGTGTATGCATATGCTCATGGGGCTCTTAGCCCGGTTGGTAAATGGTTGGGTCGCGTCCTCTAAGCTAGTCGGAGGCTTGGGGACGTGACATTATGGTATCAGAGCCAGGTTTACAACAATGGGCCTCTATGGGCCAAGAAGATGCAGTAACAGAGGTTGTATTTCATTCTGCCCAGCAGAAGTCAAAATATGAATGACTGTAAAATTGAGAAAATTTGGCTAAGTGTTGGAGCAGTCGGAAGGATTGGCGGAATTGACTTCCGCTGTAGCGGAAGGTTAAACATTTTCTCATCCGCCGTTGTGGACGGCGAAGCGATTCCGCATCCGACGTGAAAGTCAGCCGACGCCCGAAGTTGAAAATTTCTCCAAGTAAGAGCAGACGTCGAAAGGATTCAGATTTTTGGTCAGCCGCCGTTGCGGAAGCCAAAGTCATTTGGCTTCCGATGTAAGAATTCCACCGACGTCTGACGTTAACATTGTTCTCCGTAAGTGCCAAATCGGAAAAATTCGCGAAGTGAATCGGAAGGAGTCGGAATTTGGTCAGCCTCCATTGCGGAAGCCAAAGTCATTTGGCTTTCGATGTAAAAAGGCTCCCGAGGGAGCGGAAGAATTAATGATTTCCCGTCCGCCATTGCGGAAGCCGAAGGCATTTGCCGGCCGATCAAAAATACTGCCGACGCCGCAAGAGAAAGTGTGTCGATCGGAAGAGGAAAGTGAAGGAGCATCCGCCATTGCGGAAGCTGAAGGCATTTTCCGGCCAATGTGGAAAGACATCCGACAACCGATGAGAAGGAAGGGAAAATTCTGAGTTTTCCATGGGGTTTAACCAGCGAATTTCGACTGTTTTCAGAGGAATTTTTCAGCTGTTTTTCAGTGAATTTTCAGGGATTGAAAAAGAGGAATTGGCAGTGATCTAATGTGCTGGATTGCGCGAAAATTAATGTTTTACAAAAAAAAAAAAAACCGAAGGCGCTGCCCTCAACCCGCCACTGCACAAGGGGGCAAGCCCCCTTGACCCCCATCGTCCCCTTCAGACAGTCATTCCTTGATGAAGAAAATTTTGTGTGTTTGGGCATTTGTAATTTTATGATTATTCCAAGAGAAGGTAAGTGATGTTGATTTGTATCAATGTATGCATCTAACAATTGTGTTATTAACACGTTTGTAGAATTATAGTCACCTTCAAGAGAAGTATTCCAGGTAGTGCAGTTTGGTAAGTAAGGGGTGGTTCAGTATGAGAACCCATGACGGATATGATGCTCAGGATTCTGATGAGCATGCTCGAGATGCCATGGAAGAAAATGTACGTAATAGAAATGATGACATAGAGTCTAATGGAAGGAGATTCCAAGAGACGCCGTCAGATGTTGTAGCCACTATGAGAAGCTTGATTAAGGCCCAGGAAGAGCAGCATCAGTTTAATGCTGCTATGTTGCAAAGTTTGACAGATTTGCAAAGAAAGATAGACTCTGGACGAGGTACAACAAGACCAAAAGGCAGTAAGAGCAGTACTAGGAGAAGGAGAAGGACTTCTAGTGGATCGTCTGATTCTGAAGAACCCAACGGGGATTCAAGCTTTTCTTCTCATAAAAGAAAAAGAAAGAGACACCATAGGGATCGCACTCGTGATGAATTTAAGAAAGCAAAACATCCTACATTTGATGGTGAAGTAAAGACTAGACAGGAAGCTGAAGCTTGGCTTCTTGGCATAAAGAAGTACTTTCAAGTGCATTATTATTCAGGAAACATGAAGGCAAGAGTTGCCATATTCAATCTGAATGGAAGAGCATCCATTTGGTGGGAACACTTCAAGCAAGTAAAGAGGATCAGTGAAAGGAGACTTAAGTGGAAGCAGTTCAAGAAGTATTTCAAGCAGAAATACCTATCTGACAGGTATTATGATGACAAGATTAAGGAGTTCCATGAGCTGAGATTGGGACAGTAGACCATGGAAGAGTATGCTAATAGGTTTTTGGAGCTGTTGAGGTATGTCCGGTACATCAGAGATGAAAAAGTGAAGGTCCAACATTTTCTGAGTGGATTACCTCAGTATTACAAAGATAGAATTGAGTTCTATGAACTGAGAACTCTTGAAGAAGCAATAAGAAAGGCTAAGTATTGTTATGAACAAAGCAGAGGTAAGCCGGATTACCATAAGGCATGGAAGGACAAGAAGAACGAGAAGTTTGACCAAAGAAAGAAAGGTTTCAAAACTTCTAGCTTCAGGAATCAGCAAAAGCAACCATCTCAAGCTGTGAGTAAGCCAGTTGGAGGGACCGGAGAAAATCCTAAGGATCCACAACAGAATAGAGGGCCACTTCAGTGTTGGAAATGTGGAGGACCCCACATGCGCAGAAATTGTCCACTCGAGAATGAGAATGTAAGGCCAGCTTATAATGTTCAAGAAGCAGAAACAGTGGGTCAAGTAGCAAGGGCAGTTCCTAGGATTTATGCAACACTGGAGGACCACCAGGCAGATCACCAGTCAGTTGTGGTTGAAGTAGTAGGTAAGATTGCTGAGCAATCTGTTTCTATTTTGATTGACCCTGGTTCTACACATAGTTACATTACTCCCAGAGTAGTGGAAATTTGTGCTTTTAAGAAAGTAAAGCATAGGAAGTCTTGGTTAGTACAGCTAGCCACTGGAACTAAGAGAAAAGTCAGTGAAGTGGTAGAGAAATGTTCATTGGTCATGAATGGACTGGTCACGTGTGTAGATCCAAATGTTCTACCACTTGGTTCCTATGATGTTCTCTTTGGAATGGATTGGTTAGAAGCTCACAGGGTGAAGCTTGATTGCTACAATAAGACTTTCGAATGCATGAATGAGGAAGGAAACCTAGTAGTTGTGAAGGGCATTCCAAAGGTGATTTCAGTACGGCAGGTTTCAACAATGCAGTTAAAGAAGTTCTGTAGGAAGGGTTTCCAGTTGTATGCAGCTCAAATTTTGGAGGAAACAAGAGATGAAACTCCGAGGTTGGAAGACTATCAGGTGTTACTGGAATTCAGGTATGTGTTTCTTGATGAGATTCCAGGGCTTCCTCCAAAGCAGGACATTGATTTCACAATTGAACTTGTGCCAGGAGCAGCACCAGTGTCCAAGGCACCCTACAGGATGAGTACACCGGAGATGCTAGAATTGAAGATGCAACCACAAGAGTTGTTGGAAAAGAAGTATATCCGGCTGAGTGTGTCTCCTTGGGGAGCACCAGTTCTGTTTGTAAAGAAGAAATATGGTACACTCAGGTTATGCATTGATTACAGACAGTTGAACAAGGTTACCGTGAAGAATAAATATCCTTTGCCTAGGATTGATGACCTCTTTGATCAAATGAGAGGAGCAAAGGTATTTTCTAAGATTGACTTGAGGTCTGGTTACCATCAGGTAAGGATCAAGGATGAAGACATTCATAAGACAGCCTTCAGGACAAGGTATGGGCACTATGAGTTTGTAGTGGTGCCATTTGGTCTCACAAATGTGCCAGCTACATTTATGTGCCTTATGAATAGTGTTTTCAGTAAGTATTTGGACAAGTTTGTTCTTGTCTTCCTTGATGACATTCTTGTTTATTCTAAGAATGAGGAAGAACATGAAGAGCATTTGAGATTGACATTGAAATTGCTCAGGGAGCATAAGTTGTATGCAAAACTGAGCAAATGTGACTTCTATAGAGATAGAATTCAGTATTTGGGTCACATTATCTCAGAGGAGGGTATATCCGTGGACCCTAAAAAGATTGAAGCCATTATGAATTGGCCTACTCCAAGAAATGTGACAGATGTAAGATCTTTTATGGGACTTGCAGGATACTACAGGAGATTCATTGAGGGATTCTCCAAAGTTGCACATGCTATCACTTCTTTGCAAAAGAAGGGAATGAAGTTCGAATGGACATCGAGATGTGAAGAAAGTTTTCAGAGGTTGAAGAACCTTCTCACCAGTGCACCAATATTGAAAGTTGCAGATCCAGAGAAAGATTTTGTGGTGTGTACCGATGCATGTGGACAAGGGCTTGGAGGAGTCCTTATGCAGGACAACCACGTGATATGTCATGAGTCGAGAAAGCTGAAGGAACATGAGAAGAACTATGCCACCCATGATCTAGAGCTTGCAGCCATAGTACATGCTCTCAAGATGTGGAGGCATTACTTGATGGGTAGAATATTTGAGCTCAGAACGAATCACTATGGACTAAAATATTTGTTTGATCAGCCTACTCTGAATGCTAGGCAAGCAAGATGGCTGGATTTTTTATGTGAATTTGATTTTGAAATCAAGCACATAAAGGGAAAAGAGAATAAGGTAGCTGATGCACTCAGCAGGAAGGTGCAGGAAATGCATGTGGCATCTCTTAGTATTTGCCAATCAGATTTGAGGCAGCGGATTGCTAATCATGTTGCTGGAGATGAACTGTATGAGCAGGTAAAAGACAAGTTGCAGCAGCAAAGTTTTGAGAAGAGGTATGAGGGATATAAATTGGGAGAAGATGGACTTCTCACTTTTAAAGGCAGAATTTATATTCCAAATGTAACAGATTTGAGGAGAGTTGTTATGGATGAAATCCATCAAGCTCCGTATTCTGGTCACCCAGGATATCAGAAGACAATTGCTACAGCTAGAAAGTAGTACTTTTGGCCAGGTATGAAAAAGGACATGGCTGAGTACATTTCAAGGTGTATGAAGTGTCAACAGGTAAAGGTTGAACATCAACACCCTGCAGGTTTGTTGCAGCCTTTGCCAGTTCCAGAATGGAAATGGGAAGTTATTTCCATGGATTTTATTACAGGATTTCCAATGACTTGGAGACAACATGATTCCATCATGGTTGTGGTAGACAAGTTGACAAAGGCAGCACATTTTATACCGGTTAAGTCTACGTATGAGACTGGTGACATTGCAAGGATCTTCATGAAGGAGATATTCAAATTGCATGGATTGCCTAAGGCAATAGTCTCTGACAGGGATATCAAGTTCACTTCCAACTTTTGGAAGGGGTTGTTTGCAGATTTGGGTACAAAGCTAAACTTTAGCATTGCATACCATCCTCAGACAGATGGTCAGACGGAGAGATTTAATCAAGTGCTTGAAGATATGCTTCGCATGTATGTAATGGACAAACCAACCAAGTGGGAAGACTACTTACACTTGGTAGAGTTTGCTTATAACAATGGACATCAAGCATCCTTGGGGATGAGTCCGTATGAAGCTTTGTATGGAAGAAGGTGTAGGACACTAGTGACTTGGGACAATCCAGTGAACATGATTGTGCTTGGACCAGAATTGCTCAGGGAGATGGAGCAAGAGGTTGTAAAGATCAGGCAGAAGCTGAAAGCAGCACATGACAGACAGAAAAGCTATGCAGATAAGCATAGGGTGAACATGGAGTTCAGTATTGGGGATCATGTTTACCTCATAGTGAGGGTAAGGAAGAGTTCCTTGAAGCTTGGAAGTTGTGCCAAGTTGTCACTGAGATATTGTGGGCCATTTGAAGTGCTTGAAAGGATAGGGCCAGTTGCATATAGACTTGCATTTCCTGCTAGCACTAGAGCTCATAATGTTTTTCATGTTTCTTTGCTTAAGAGATATGTACATGATCCTAACCATGTGATAAATTGGGATGTGATTTAGGTGGAACCCAAGGGAGAGTTTCGAATCGAGCCAATGCGCATCCTCGACAGGAAGGTCACAATGCTTCGGAACCAAGCCATAGGTCAGGTAAAGGTGCAATGGGAGCACTTCGGACCTGAAGAGACTACATGGGAGCTGGAGGATGCCATGCGATTGGCACACCCATTTTTGTTCAATTCTACGGAACACTGAGGCGATACCAGTGTAGCATTTTGTTCAAATTTTGTAAAGCACTGAGGACAGTGCTATTGAAGGGGGAGGGGAATGTAATGTCCCGGTTTTGACCCCGTTACATTAGATGTATATGATGTATAAATTGTAAATGATCATGGTGTGGAGCTAAAGGCCAAGGCCCCACCATTGATCGGTTATGCTATGTTTGGGGATTTAAATTTGTCACCGATTGAATATTGGGGCATGCGGCATATATTATGTTGGTCATCATGTAAATATGCATCTATAATTATTTAAATGAACCCGACCAGCTACGCTCGCGGAAACTAAATCGAAAGGGGCATGATTTTCACAAGGATAAGGATGTGGGGGAAATTGTCAACTTTGGCCAATAAGGCAAATTAACCATGTGTCTTTTTCCTTTGTCTTATTCCAGCCACCTTCTTTAAGAATTTATGTTGGCAGCTGGGAGGAGTTATGGCAGTTATTGTTTTGGGGTATGGGGTGGCAGGACTGTCAGTCTTAGCCTACGCCCTTCATTCAATTTGTCGTCATCCTTCACGCAGGCAATTATCCTCTCTCCACAATTGGGTCTATTTTCTCCTCACTCACAGGCTCTTGGGATTTTGGGGTTGTTCATCCCTCACGCGGACATTTTCTCTCCCTACAAGTTGTTGAACATTCACGTCCTCCAAATTCACGTCCTTTCCATTGTTGCTCATCTTCACGCAGGGAATTGCTGCTGCAACTCACACACGCCCAATTTCGCGTCCTCTCTGTGCTCTGTTCATTTTCCACCATTGCCAGTCCGTTATTCTTTTCCACGCACAGGAATTTTCCTGGTTTTTACCCACGCCGTTTTCCTCCACAGATTTGTGAATGATGTGGCTGAACCCTTTTCCCCATGGGACGAATTGTGGGTTCTGCGTTGATTGTTACTCACGCCTAGGCCGGGAGTCTGTAAATTCGTTTCCTGCGTGGTCTGTGTGAGTCTTCCCATGGCTCAATTACCTTGGACGGACTGTTGATTTTCCCCTGCTGGATGTTGGCTTAGATTTGTTTGATAAACCTGGTGGCTGGAAACCACACAGACAGAGCTAGAGGGCTGGCCTTCTTCTCCATCACCCCTGAATAGCACTGGAAGGGAATGCAGGGCCTAAGGGACTATGTAGCAGAGAAGGGATTGATTCCTTGTGTTGGGTGTGCTTGGGTGTCTTAGAGGTCAGGCTAGTTCTGGTGTAGGTTTTCTTGGCTCTGTAATGAGCTCACCAGCTTAGCAATTTTCCATCTCCAGCTCCTTAATGGCCTGAGAAACCCAACTCCGTTGGCTTGGCTGTGTGTTTTAGGTATTCTTGGCTACGAGTAAGCCCGCTGTTCCCTTATTCCTTGGAGAATCATGCCCAGCTCGGGGGTGGAAGCGTTGCTGAGAGATTTAGGAGCATGCTGGCCTATGGTTGGGTGGAACGTTGTAGCGACGTAGCTGGTTGCAGATTGAATTCATCTTAAGATAAGTAATTCTGTCCATTTTTACTTCTGCAACTCTATTTCTGTTAATGATATGAAATGAGCATGTGGAAAATTGCATGTGTGAATGCTGGTGTGAATGTAAGATGTTTCCGTTGTGTGTGTGTGTTGATTAAATTGCATATGTGCATGATATACTGCAACGCACTCTATTTCAGCATTCTGTTATGCAAAATTTTGTGTATGCATATGCTCATGGGGCTCTTAGCCCGGTTTGTAAATGGTTGGGTCGTGTCCTCTACGCCAGTCGGAGGCTTGGGGAAGTGACAAGCACTAATAGAAAACTTGAGAAGGAATTGCTCACAAATGGGAGATGGCATTCCTATGTCTCTACCTCTCGAGGAAGCAAAGAAGAGATGTGGGTGGATTACGCCTCAGAGTGGTAAGGGTCTGTCAACTAAGCAATTACATGTACAGTTAGAGGATCCTTCGGCTTTCTACCAGGTTTCCCAAGACAAAGTTATCTGATAGTTTTGGAATATATAGGGATATCTCTGATTACTTTAAACAGCAGAATTTTAACACTCACGTTCCTTAATTCTCCCAACAATAAAACTCAGGTTGTGTGAGGTTTTTTTCTAGGCTTAACCTTTCTGGATATGGAGGAAATTGCACAACCCCTAATATACTCTGGCTGGTTTTAGTTTGAAAGAGAAAAAGGTGGTGGCTTTTCAATAGAATGGTCTTCAGATTGTTCTTCAAGATAATTTGGTTCATATTGTTGGACTTCTTCTAAATTATATTCTTTTCTAATTTTAATCCCTCAGGGACAAGGTGCTTGAAACTTAGGCACCCTCGGTTTACCCTAGGTACCATCCTCAGAATGAGGGGAAGTGCCCTTTGGGTTGCCCCAGGAAATGCATTTCACATAAAACAGAACAAAAAAAACAAAAAAAATAGAAGAAAGAAAGGAGGATGCCATTAAGTGATCAGAATGATCAATAAGACTGGAGGTTACCACAGGTATGCCTAAAGCAAGAGTGTGAGTATGGCAATTAAAGTGTACTTTAAGTCAAACTATTAAGAGATTAAATGAAAGTACTAAATTAGTATCCACAAAAATAAAGTAAAAGAGCTGTAGCTTTTGGAACAATATGAAAAATACCCATCTCTAACCACTATGAAGTCTCCCAAAATCTGTCTTTTAGTGTCATCGGAAGAAATGGGGCTCCCTGACTTGGCGTCAAAAGCAATAATAGGGAAGTGTCTCATGAAAATCATAAGATTAGAAGAAGTGTCTCTCATATTATCTAAAGACTGATGTCAATATATATACTGTGGTATTGAAGAACCTCATCACGAGGTGCATATTTCCTATTGGATGATCTAGGGTCTATTGCTCTCACCCTTCCAAGCTCACTCATAGAGTAATTTTCCATTGGATTTGGATTGCAGCTTCGAAAATAGCTTTGGTATTACTCTACAGAATGCCAACACTTATGAAACAAATCTGAGAACATGAACATTGAGTATGCTCTAAGCGCTTGCATTAATGATTTTGTTGAAGCTTGTATAGTTATATAGGGGTAGTATCTGGAAAAAATTCATTGTTTTTATTATTATTTAAATCCACCCATCATCATGGATGCACTTCGTGATTTGGAATACATTTCAGGTTTTCTATTTCGATGCAATAGTTTTGTATTTTCTGGGAATGCAACAAAGGATATTAAATTATAAAAATTATTTCTAAATATGATAGCAAATTTGCTTATGGAACTTAGTTATTTTGGTTTTGGTTCATTTTAAGATGATCCAGATTCAGATTCAGGTTCATTGAAGATTATTTTTTTAAGATAATCTGAATGCCTCACGTGCAAGGCCATTTTTTTTTTGTTTTGATTCATTTTAAAACAGACTTAGATCTTCACATTTTCAAAATATGCAATGAAAAAGTTTTCCAAATCTGTAATGAAAAAGTGGAACTATGCTCTATTTGAAAATTTACCAATTTAAGATAATTTGAGTGCTCCACATCAAAATCCACCATTTTCCATTATTTTTTCCGCCTGTTTTGAAGGTTGTAGGCAAGCCTAAAAGCCTTGTTCAAAGCATGCGACCATGGAATGGTTTTGATACCTGTTATTTTGCCATATGGCATTATGCTTCTTGGTTTGATAATAATTTTCAATAATGTAAATGCGACTATCCTCTTAGATGATGTGGTCAATGCATATCTATGGAATTGAGCATTTTCACACCTCCCCTCTCAATACCTAAAATGTAAATGTAAGATAATTTAATATCTGCTATCCTCCACATGTCTTGTCTTGGGTTGTATCTTCTGTCAAACACTTTGTTGTATCTCTATCTAAACTAATTTTTGGGAGTGATTCTTTGTCTTAGAGCATGGAATGATTGTTTTAGGCTTCATGTGTCATCATATTGTTATCAAACAATGTGTATGTAAATATTTCATATACATGGAAAACCAAGACATTCACCACATGATAAGAAAAAGAACTGTAGACTTCATTGACAATTCAAAACAATAATAGTGCATACTAGGGACTGATTTTTAAAGAGGAATTTTCAAATCTGTAACTTATTTGAAATGACAACCACTTACTGTTAAGATAAAGATTCTCAAACTGATAATGACTGGGATGAATGGCATGAACGGAAGCTGGTACACAATAGTAGAAATGTATTCCACAAGGTATAGTCTCTTTATGTCAAAGGTACAGAATGGGACGTCCCTTTTTAAAGGCTTCAAAACTGATATGAACCTTGACACCAACCTATCCTTAGAATATAATTGAGGACAGATTTTTAATCATCCACAATGTTGTTAGTATCCCACACACATTGACAAAGTCTTGAACCAAACTCAAAGAAGTAAAAAGTTTATACTCTGATTTGGTTAGGGACATTACAAAGTATGTGATTAAAATAGAGGGGGCATGTATATGCATGTTGATTGTAATGTTTAGTGTCCTTCTAGATGGTTCTTTTTTCTTTTATTTTTTTGGGATGACTGAGGTATGGCCTAAATAGTGATGAAATCAGCCACTTTGGCCCAAGATAGCCAGGTGGAGTTGTCCATGCCTGGCTTGGCCACTTTTAGCACAAACTAATTCAAAATCAATTGAAATAAGTGGTCCAGATAGGTTTGACTCTTGAGTGAAAACAGGTCAGAACTGGCATTTTCTGATAACATTTTTATATGCACCATCTTTCTTTTCATTGCTAGATGTAAAATATTGTTGTTTTATTTTTTGGTATAGTTATTGACTTTGCAATATATGATAAGATGATATTAACAACACAAGAAAATAGACAGTTTGACTATTGAAATTTGGAACATTCTCCTAGTACATACAAATTTTGAATCTATACCAATATTGAAATCTTTTGAGGGAAGAATCAGAAACATAAATATAATTCACTAATTTACCCAGTATTATATTTAAACCTAACATACGCTGTTGATTAGTATGATTAGGATGGTTACAAGCCTTCCACCCATTATTATGGCAATTTAAATAAGTATTATTTTTTATAATATTTAGATAGATCTCAGAACACAACATAAATGTCTTGAATATGATTGGTTAGAAATTTAATTAGTTCATCTTCTTGGTTTTCAATGCAAAATCACTCAATGGGAGGTCAAGACAAATAGATTTTTATTCTAGTAGTAATTGGATGTTAGAAAAGTATAGAGTATTATGTAGAACATTTTAAATTGCAGAAAGATAAGATTTGTCTCTTGTTTGTTTCATAGATCTTAACTCATCTATTGTTGCAGAAATATTTCAGGATTATAGGGTGCATAGGGATGAAATTCATTCAAAGGAGAGATTAATGGTCCATATTTGTGTATTGTCATAAATTGCTGAGAGCTCGAATAAGGCAGAAGATAATGCTACTCAAACTAGTTAGTTTGCACAAGCTCTAAAGAAGGTGATATTCTCTTGTTGTTTGATTACTAGTTTTTTTCATTTGAAGTTGCATTTGGAAATTCATTGTCAAAAGTATCTTGAATTGGAATATTTAGTTAATCCACTCGATTTCCTGTTCTCCTGCATGTATATGCACATGCACATATGGGGTCGCGTTTACTGTCACAGTCACAGTCATCTCCACGCCAATGTTGGGTAGCCTCCAAGTCTGTTTGAATTCTGCAGCTTATTACAGAACTAAAATAAAATCAGGTGATTTTAAAATAATGTTATGATCATGTAGGTTCCTTTCCTTGTATGGTCAAGTTTCATCCCAAAAAATTATTGTGAGTTGAGCTTGAACGTTTTCATCCCTCACGGCTAAGCTAAAACTGAGTCATAGTGGTTGGAATCTTCATGTGCCAGTGGAAGACTGACGTACTTAGCTTTAGAAGTAATGTAGTTATTTTCTCAAATCGAAATGGGTGGGTGAGTGGAATCCACATGAGTCTCTTAGCAATGGATTCCATACTTGTTGTGTTGATCATGATCATGCATGTAGGGAATGACATGATATGTTGCAGGTGACTGTAGGCAAGGATGTAAACTCATATATCATAGCTTATACATTTGTATGGCTTGTACCCTCAAAGGATAGGACATGACACATGTTTTGATACACTACATCAAAACATTTGGATCGACAAGAAGGTTAGTCAATTATTTAGTTTAAATGGTTTTAAATTTGAGCATCTTTTGTTCTCTCTTACAAATACAGTCAACCTGAGATTAATATTATACTGCAACTATAGTGAATCCGATTAGAAGTTATTTATTTTCTACATAATTTATGTTAGTTTGCAGTAAAAAATCTCTTTTTTGTATAAAAATAAAAAATTTCAAACAGTTTGCTTTGTAGGTCAATTGTACTCTTTGAAATATGCCCTTCAACATGTAACCATGGATCTAGTTAGCTCCTCAAAACATTTTAGCTAGAGCTAAAAATTTACCCTAGGAATAGTTTGCCACTGTCTTCTAATCAAAGGCTATTTTTGAAGTACTTCAACAAATTATGTTGATTGGTAGTTAAGGGAAAGAAACATAGGGTAAGAGAATGTAATTTCTGGATTTAGAAAAAGCAGCCTCTCACATCAGCATTCATGTTCCTAAGCACACATTGGAGTCCATTCAACTACTTCTGTATGACCTCCACCTTTGATTTCTATCAAAGAAGCCAACAAATTTCCCACTTTCACTAGGAAATCCATTGGCAGTCTTGTTTCCACTATAAAGGATTTGGATTAACACCGTTGTATGCTGCCTTTGGGGGTGTCATTTATCTTATATGAGAAACCTTTTTGGGAAGAGTAGCTATTATTTTTGGAGTTGGGTGAGTAAATATGGTTGTGCTTACTTTAAAATGTTATAGCCATTCTTGGATTCACGCTAAAGTGAGTGACTAAGCCACTGTCACTAAATGCACTTCCTTTTAATTATTGAGTGTGATGACCTTCATGTCTCTAACTAACCAGCCAAAGAATTTGCTTGATATGAAACACATTTACCAAAGAGATCTCAAATATTTGGCGACTGAATAGTAACTGCCCAAGCTAAGCACATATTTTTATTGTTTTCACCACAAGGTTCTCATCTTTCTCCATCAAATATTCTTGTAATTATTTAATTTGGGTGATTTTAAATTCTCTTGTTGACTAGGCAATACACGAGTTTGTTTAAATTCCCTAAACATGATTGACACTAGCGTTTTCAAACAAGTCAAGGATGTGATTAGTCTCTGATATCTCGTCCTTCATTTTTAAGTGGCAGTTCATTTAGTTCATTTTAACCACCTTTGTTAAGGATTGAAATAACTCCATTTCTCAAATTTGTAATTCAACATTTTCTATACTTAATAAATCGCATGATCACATAGTACCATGCAAAGAGTAAAATGTTAATGACTCATAAATGTCGAAAACATTCTTTGAGATCACTGGAGATGAGAACATTGCGGTGAAACATTAATCCTTCAAACATTACTGTAATAAAAACAAATATCAAATCAATTTCAATCTTGTATCATTAGTAAGTGTCAAAATTTTCTGAGAGTCAAGTGTTGATATAAATTTTCTGAGTGTCAAAACCATACACAACAATAATTTCCAGCTATGTACAAGTCTTATTTTTCCTTGAAAATAAAGGTATTTCTGAACTAAGGTTTCTTACAATCATTTTTTCCAAGCTCTAGCATCATTATATAGTGTGTTGATGACTTAAAATTACAGCAACACCCTCTTATTGTAATATGGTGTAAACAATGGTTATTTTGCTTGAATATCATTATATTCTCATTTAAGAATGTGTCTTCATGTCCTCTTATCATGGGTCTCTTAATGGAGTATGATTAAATATCAAACCTTAAAAAAACATAACGGTTGCTATGGAATAGTAATTTTTGCAATCCCATTAAGCCAATTTCTTGAGTTTTGTTCAAAATTCCTAGAAAAGGTTTATGTATTTCATAACCTGCTTGATCATATATGGTGAACTTATACAATCTACCATCCTTTGCCGACCATTAGATACTCAAAGTTGTGTATTGATATATTTTGCCATTATAGAGGACTCTGTGAGTTAGGTTCCCAAATTCTTAAAGGGTGCTAGCTCAATGGAAGAGTGCCTGCCTTACAAGCAGGAGGTTGGTGGTTCGATTCCTCCATGCCCTAATGATATTATAATATCAGTTAAAACAACTAAAATATTAACCAAGAAATAAGAGATAAGTGATCAAACAATGAGAGATGCGAAACTAGGCATTAAAAATGATGCAACACGTGGCGCTAATGATGAAGCCAAACATGATGTTGATATGGTAGCAAAATAAAACGCAAAACTAGGCATTAAAAATGATGCAACACGTGTCGCTAATGATGAAACCAAACAGGGCGTTGATATGGTAGCAAAAAAAAACGTTACTTTGGATGTAAAGCATGGTGCTACATATGAAGAAAAATATGGTGCAACAATAGAAGAAATATTTGGCGTCATTTTGGTAGCAAAACACGATGCAAAAAAGGAAGCAAAAAATGGTGCAAATTTGGAAGCGAAAATTGGCACATATTTGGAAGTAAAGCATGGTGCAAAATGGGATGCTAAAGTGATAGCAAAAATGGATGCAATATTGGATGCTAACATGGTGCTATTAAGGATGCAAATATGGCACTAACGAGGATTCCATTTAAGAAGCAAAATCGGACACTCGCTAGGAATCAAACCTCGACGTTGTTTAGGAAGCAAAGTTGGACGCTATTATGGAAGCAAAAAAAATAGATGTTACTTTGGACGTTATAAATGATTCTATCTAGGAAGCAAACCAAGACGTTTTTTGAGACGCTTTAGGTTTTTTCCATGACGCGTCCCATTTAGCATCTAGTTTGACCACTCAATGTAAAAAAAAAACAAAAAAAAGGGACGCTAATTCCAGTATTTGTTGTAGTGATTCTGTGACAATAAAACTTGTGTGAAGTTGTAAGAGAACACTGTATTCCATGAAAATTCAAGGCAAATAGAGATCAGATTCCATTATATCAGGGATATGGTGCAGATAGGAGAAATGAATCTCCAGTACATGGCAACGGACAAGCAGATAGCCGATGTGTTGACCAAGCCTCTAGCCAGAGTGAAGTTTGAGTACTTCAGAGAAAGACTTGATGTAATCCAAAATGAGACTCCTCGAAAGAGGGAGTGATGAGTTCTAGCATAGTTGGAAAGACAGGTTGTCTAAGTGTAAAATCCCGGTGAAGATAATAGGTTTCTCATAAGTAATCAATTCTGTAGGTTGTCCTTGGATGTAATAAGTCTTGCAGAAGCTTATAGGTTATCCTTTGATGTAATCAGTCCTGATATGTTTCTATGCTATAAATAACGAGAGACCAGAAGTCGCAGATGTATGATATCTCACATGGGAAATAAGACAGGCCATCTAAGCGAAAAATACCTTGGTGTAGCAGGTTTCTTAGAGGTAATCAATATTGTAGGTTGTCTGAGCACTAGTGGAAAATGAGAGATTAGTGACCAGGAGACCAAAAGTTTTGGTCACCACAATTTTTTTCAAGGGATAAATGACCAAAATTGATAAATTTAAGTGAGTTAACTAAAAAAGACCAAGATAAATGACCAATTTTGGTCACTGGATAAAAACCAATTGAAAACGACCAAGATAAATGACCAATTTTGGTGACTGGATAAAAACCAATTGAAAACGACCAAGATAAATGACCAAATTTGGTCACGGGATATCTAGACTAAAAATGACCACATGACAATTGGTCATTTATTTGGTCATTTTTTATTCTTGCCATCTTCTTATCACTCCTAATTAATTAATTATGATTAATAACCAATGTAATTGCAAGGCATTCTTTGAAGGTGAAGTCCATAATTTTAGGTCTTCTTCCTGATTATCATTCC
The DNA here is from genome assembly GCA_001517045.1 of Pseudotsuga menziesii. NCBI lineage: Eukaryota > Viridiplantae > Streptophyta > Pinopsida > Pinales > Pinaceae > Pseudotsuga > Pseudotsuga menziesii. Next base: position 130,569 of record LPNX011170021.1, read on the forward strand.
TTTCCGTCACATTATTATCATTCCTTTCCGTCACATTAATTGTTTTCATTAAATAACTTAAATTCCAGCTACGTCTAAGTAGTTTTTTTGATATAATTAAGTGTGCTCCAACTTGAAAATAATTATAATAAAATAGTTAATGTTATATTGTTACTCATGAAGTGTAAAATTTGTGATATTACACATATGACTACTTAATTAAGGAGTAAACTAGTGAACCGACCATTTGCACCGATCGGACGACCTGGCTCGTGTGAGCGGTCACGTCCGACGTTGCCGGTCGTTCGATTGGTGCAAATGGTCGGGCAAATAGGTCCCGACCTTAATTAATGTGTTTAAAATAAGTTTCATTGAAAATATATCTTTTTTTCATGTAGAAATTAATTAAGNCGTCCGATTGGTGCAAATGGTCGGGAAAATAGGTCCCGACCTTAATTAATGTGTTTAAAATAAGTTTCATTGAAAATATATCTTTTTTTCATGTAGAAATTAATTAAGAGTATTCAATTGTTTAAAATTGTAAAAATTTGAAAGAACAATATTTTTTTGCATTTTTTTGATTAAAATATTTAAGAAAATTTTATTTGTCAATTGAAATACAATTATTTATATTGTCTTTCATTTGTCAAAATCAATATAAATAATTGAAATTAAAACCCCTTGCAAATACGCAAGTTATGTATATAAACCTACCACATATAGCTTTACTATTTATGCCTTTTTAATTGAAATTAAAACCCCT
>LPNX011170051.1:0-27265 GCA_001517045.1 Pseudotsuga menziesii
CCTATCTTAGGAAGATGTTGCTACTTCATTAGTGCCATGGAGAAGTTATCTTGGTCCAACCTACCACTTGATGCTCCCTAATGCATGAGCTTAGAATATACGGAGACAAATCCATGGATTTTAGCATCCCACACTAAGTCATTGGAGTCCCAACATCACTTCACCCTATTTTGTTTTGAGTTATGCTATGATGGGCCACATTTTGTTCACCTCAAGTTAGCCTAGTGCCACTTTTGCATGATTTAAGGAGACTGGGTGGATTTTCTCACCTATCTTGGTTAGTTAATTGATTGTAAAGTGTTTAATCTTTCTGTAGTTACAATAGTAATCCTCTAGTGGTGATTTTTTCATTGTTAGTGATTTCCACAATCATTCCAAGTCATGGGATTCGAATCACTCCTAGATGATTCAAATTCTCTGTATTGTATCATTGATGTTTTTCACACAATTTAGTGATTATTCAGTTTAAAATATCATTCAAAATGAAAACTTAAATATAATAGTAAATGATACAAACTTTTTTGATATTTTAATGTAATGTCCCTTTTTTGAAATTTTGGAGAAAAATACATATAGGGCAAAATTCAAGTTTTCCTAGTCAAGAGTGTAGGAGGTTCCAACAAACTATAAATGGTATCGAATTTTAAATGGAAGGGTGTGTTGAGATTTTAAAAATCCAAAAATATTCTATGGATAATTTGGATCATACTTTAGACCTCTACAACCATGTTTGGGGTTGATGAAAAAAAGGGAAGGGTGAATCCATGAAGATGGGTGTCTATTTTGGGGGGTTTTATGAGAAAATAAATTTATTTTTTTCATGTTTTTCGACTTTGGGAAAACGAAAGTGATATTTTCGTTTAGAATTTCGCTTTCAAGTAAAAACAAAACTTTTAGAGAATTATGTTAGCTTTCTATTCATAATTTTTTCAATTTTTTTTATTGAGATTTGATATGTCATTTTGGAAAATGTTTGGCAGTGTGTCCTTATAAAATGAAAGGACTAAAAAATAGACATGTTTGGTTGTGCCCCTAAAATCATTGTTAAACTTGTGTTTTGCAAAAACAAAATATGTTACAGCAATCTACACACAATATACTATTGTGATGACTATAAGTTTGTAACCAATGGATCTATATACTAATTATAATATTTTTTTGAATTCGATCAATGGGGAAACCTTGTCGATTTTCAACATGTGTTTGGTTGCTCCACTTTTCTATCAATTGACTATAAAATTTAAAAATCTACGAATACCCTTTTGAAGTATACACTCCAATTAAGCGCACCATATTTGTTTCAATTTTTTAGGTGGTGTATTTTTAAACTTATATATTTTTCATTTCACCGCATGTTGAAAGAGATGAAACGAAACTCGACACATGATAAGAAACAAAAATAAATAAAAATATTGGATCTCACCTATACACAAAAAAATCTGTACCTACGGAAATTATATTCAATGACGAAACTAATGGTATCAATTCCGACAATTGATTTGTAGTGTAAGGCATCCATTTTACCTTCTGAAATGGAGAAACCTGAAAATTGTGCAGGTTTCAGGTCTCAGAGGTTATTTGGCCGAACAATGTTTTTCCATAACAGAACTATTATTTACAACGCAAACGTAAAAAATATTTCGTCGGTCGAACATTTTTTTAGCTTGCGTTCTTCTAGTTATCTGCCATCAATGGTTGGTTATCTATTCATCAACTATAAGTTATCCATGCACGCCAGTAAACAATAATAATACATTACAATTTATCATATTACTAGCACACCCACGAACAAAATAGGTGCTCTTCAAGGAGATACACTAGGCTGAATATATCCTTTGTCTAGTAACTCATCTAATTGTATTCTCCATTTCATTAATTCTTGGATACTCGTATGATATGGAGCTCATGATACTAGTGTTGAAAACGACATTAGATCTATGGTAAAATCTAAGTATTGTTTAGGTGGTAATATTGATATATTATCACAAAATACAACTTCAAATTCCTTTAAAATAGGAAATTGTTCCAATTCCATTTTTTGTTTTTCGGGCTCAAATTCTTTAATTTTGATGCCTTGAAAGTTGACACCCTTTCCTAATACACTTTTTACATTGTAGTGCTAAAAATTTTCGTGTAGATAAAGGTCTATAAATTTCCTTCATTGTATGATACTTATCCTACTCATCCACACTACTAAATTTTTTATGCAAATAGTCGATTACAACTTTATGACATTCTAGCCAATCCATACCTATCAAAATGTCATAGGATATTGGGGGAAGTATATTTAAATTAACTGAGGTATCCAAGTCATTAAAGCCTAATAACAAATCTTTAACTATCTTTGTAACTTTCATTTTTAACTTTGTTGCCAGCTATACAAACCATGCATTTTTTTTGTTTTTCCTTTCTAAGTTGACACTTTTCAACTACTTTTGGTGCAATGTAACTTAAACTAGATCCTGAATCGATAAGTATAGAAACGTGTATGTTCAAAAATTTACCTTCTACTTCCAACATGGTGAACTGATGGTTCGCCTGCCAATATTCCAAAGAAACATTAACTATAGGGATATTCCTGGCTATGTCATTCACAGTAGAATATTCCTGCAACATGCTTATGGGTTACTATTCCATCCTCCATTGGAAGTTTCGATACTCTTTACCCCATTGCTATTGGTTGAACCTCGCATGTTGTAATTTTTATCAGTATGACCTCTTGTTCCTTTTCCAAAAGGTGAGGGTTTAAATCCTTTCCTACATTGATCGATCTTTTCAATTTTTTTATTTTTCCAACTTCTACTCAATTTGGATATTTGTTTTAACAAATGGTAGCATAGTGTCTAATCACTTCATCCATTGTTTAGGAATTTCAAACATAATCTTTTCCTTATACAATGGGGGTAAACAACTGACAAAACTGTATACCTTAACTTTTTCAACTCTTAGGTATGGTACATAGTGTTGTAAATTTACAAAATCGGTTACAAATTCTTCCATGGTTAGCAATCCTAGTCTCAAATCATTGAATTATTAGGCTTTCTCATCATAATATCGTTCTCACATATACATTTTTTCAATAGTTTTAAAAAAAATTTCCAACTCAACTCTTTACTACTTATGTTACTCACACTCTTAGCCTCCTTCCACCACAGAGCAGATTTAACAACCAAGATTCTATCGCTTCCTCAAATTCTCCATCAAACATGGAGGGCCTTAACTTTTTGAATTCTCCCTGTAACTCTAAAAGTCTTTCTTCTTGTTTTTCTGTATTCATTTCATCACCTTTCTTTAAATCCTTGGGGGTTATATAGGAATGTTATTTGTAGTTTCCTCACTACTGCAACTTTGTAGTGCTCCTTTTCTTTTCTTGTAACAAACATAAAATAAATATAATAATTAAATTGCTAATTTACCTTAATATAAAAAATATTAAAATTTAGAATCAAGTTGTTAATTTTACCTTAGTAATAAAAAATATTTGTATCAAAACTTTCTAACATTCCTAACATTCTCAACTTCTCAACACTGAAAATAGTTTACATCTACAATCATACATAAACTTAATAATACATACTTTTATATATTTTGCACCTATAAAAACTTCCTAACATTCCTAACCTTTCTTAACATTCATATATTTGCACCTATCAAAACTTCATAACATTCCAAACATTTCATAACATTCATTCATATATTTGCACTTATCAAAACTACCTAACATTCATTCATATATTTGCACCTATCAAAACATTCACTCCTAACATTCCCACATTCAGTGCTAACATTCACTCCTAACATTGCACCTATCAAAAAATTCTCTTCTAACATTCCCCCATTCCCATATTCACTTCTAACATTAACATTCCCCATATATTCATTCTTAACATTAACATTCCCCTATATTCATTCTTATATTCGTTTATACATTCATATATTTGCACCTATCAAAACTTCCTAACATTCCTAACCTTTCTTAACATTCATTCATGTATTTGCACCTAAAATTTCTTAACATTCATTCTTAACACTCATTTCAAACATTCATATATTTGCACCTATCAAAACTTCTTAACATTCCTAACATTAACTTCCTAACATTCCTAACATTGACATTTCCATATTCATTCCCCATATATTCATTCTTAACATTAGATTGCACCTGTCAAAGCATTCATTCCTAACATTCCCCTATTTCCACATTCACTCCTAACATTGCACCTATGTAAACATTCACTCCTAATATTGCACCTATCAAAACATTCACTCCTAACATTCCCCCATTCCTACATTCACTTCTAACATTGCACCTATCAAAACTTCCTAATATTTCTGACATTAACTTCGCAACATTCCTAACATTAACATTTCCATATCCATTCCCCATATATTCATTCTTAACATTAGATTGCACCTATCAAAGCGTTCATTCCTAACATTACCCTATTTCCACATTCACTCCTAACATTTCCACGTTCACTCCTAGCATTGCACCTATCTAAACATTCACTCCTAACATTTCCCCATTCCCACATTCACTCCTATCATTAACATTCCCATATATTCATTATTAACATTAGCATTCCCCATATATTCATTCTTACATTTATTCATACATTCACATATATTCATTCTTAATATTAACATTCCCCATATATTCATTCTTAACATTAGATTGCAAGTATCAAAACATTCACTCTTAACATTCCCCTATTCCCACATTCATTCCTAACATTGCACCTATCAAAACATTCACTCCTAACATTCCCCCATTCCCACATTCATTCTTAACATTCATTCCAAACATTCATATATTTGCACCTATCAAAACTTCCTAACATTCCTAACATTAACTTCCTAACATTTTTGACATTAACATTCCCATATTCATTGCCCATATATTTATTCTTAACATTAGATTGCACCTATAACAACAATTTATAAATCTTACAAATTATTTAGACTATTTTAAACTAAATTCAAAAACATAAAATATTACACTTACAATTCCAACACTATCGTCCAATGGAGTCTTTCCTTTGCCTCGAAAAGGTCGAAGAGACCCAAGCTTCAACATATATAAAAGCAATTTACAAATGTCAAACATTATTTAAACTATTTAAACATATATATCAGATAACAATTCAATTATGAAAAAAATTAACTCAATGCCAATATCCACATCCATCAAAGAACCTATATATTTACCTCCAATTTCAATATGTTCTCTTCCTTTAAAATTTAAATTTTGTTAATAAATAATCATAGTAAAATAAAAAAATATTAAGCTTACCAATTAACTTAAAATACAAAAAAAAAACATTAGCTCACAATAGATGGAAAATCATCTAAAAAGTCCGAATCTAATGAAACCTGCATAAATAAGTCAAATTAACAATAAGATACATATTTAAATTTAAAAACAAAAAAAAAATATTCCAAACATAAATATAAATGTGTAAATTTTAAATATACCTCTCCAAAATGCTCTTCAACATTTCCAACATTTTGACTAGTGGAGACTCTAAAATTATGTTCATTTAACAATCGAGAAAACTGAACACAATAAAAATTTGCGTAGTACATTTATTATTACTATACATCAAAAAATAATTTATCATACATAGATATAATGTAACAAAAAGTTTATTTCAAAATAATTAAAAAAAAATTAATAGATGGAAATTACACAAACCTCTCCTATACTTGACGTGTCATTAGATATTCTATCTGAAGCTATATTATGACAAAGCTTGGCATAGGCCTTTAGATCTTCAATGCCCATACAATCTAACTCATCATTTGTTTTGTAAACAAAATTTTGTCGAATAGTGGCTCGAGCCCTCTCTTGACTCAATCCAACATCAACTCCTGCAAATGCCGAAGTCAAACCTTCGGTAACGTTATGCCTTGCAGTTGTCCCAGCTTGTGATGTGGGCTCCATCTCTGATTTGTAAGTCACAAGCATAGGTGGATGAGATATCGAAGGTGGAGGTCGAAGAGTATTGGGATCTCTAAGGGCACCTTTTCGATTGCATATACTCCCTTTTCCAACTCCATAAAACTTGAAACGAATATCAGTATAGTCTGGCTTCATTCCTAAAAACAATTCAGCATAAAAAAAAATGAGCAAAATAATTAGGAACCTCATCGTTCCATGGCAACCGACCATAGGCTGCAATCAACCGATCATATAAAAAATGTGCAAGTTCAGGGTGCTTAAAATATTTCACTTTCAATGATTTCCGCTTTAGGCCCTCTTTGAAGTTGAACATTAAGTTGGCATGTTCTTTAGTCACCCTCTCCTTCACAACAACCCACTTGTTTGGACCCATCACTTGTGCCTTTCTTCTTTGCATCAAGGGAACAAAACCATCTGTTGTTGGTCCAAGATCCTCATATACCTCAATGAATTTTTGTAAAGATTGAAAAACCATCTCTATACTTTGTTTGTTCTCTGGAGAAAGATCCAAACTAGAAAGATCGTTTTGCAGCTTGTCATAGTGAGCCCTACAACTTTCAAGGGTCGTTTGTTGAAGACCACTTTCGCATGGAATCTCCTTCGGTAAATCTCATGGATAGGTCATAATGGGCGTACAACCCTCAGCTAGCTGGACATATTTATTCCTTGCTCGAACTTTGCCACCCTGTGTAGGATGACAAGCCTCTTGTGAACCTTGCTCTGCTTCCACACTTGTCTCCCGTATAGAAGGTTGAGATCCACGTTCACCCATGGGTGATAATGGGGAATCATCTCTACCACTATCGCCACATCGATGATCAGATGAATGTGAACTATACAATAAGCTTGAATCCCAAGGTGAAGTCGATAATCTTCGATTTTCATTTTGCACACCAACTCCCAAAGAATGTGATGACCTCCTACACTTCTGTCTCAAAGGCTTCTCTCTTTCCATTGGATATGATATCTACAATTTTAGACAAATATCAATTTCTACATGTTAATTAATCAAATTCAAAGACCTATCTACTATTAAAACTAAGATTTCAATTAAATATAAATAGAAAAACAAAGGTGGTATGGAGAAATAACATATATAAAGACGGCGAGGCTTCTTCGTGATAAGGAAGATCCCTGAATCCACTAAATACACTTGTATATGATGGTTAATATGCACGCTATATAACGTTTTGACCCCGGCACATGCCATAAACTTGTTTTGGTTATGAGGCCAAAGGTTGAAACGTAGAGTAATTTGAAGCCAAACATGCTGATCCGTTAAATAATTTTGCAAGTCGAGAGGTGGAAAATGTGGGGAGATAGTGTGTCAGGCCTAAATATCCAGGCCTGAAGTTCGAGAGCCATAATGCCTCAATCACTAAGGACCTAACCTTCTACATGTTAATTAATCAACTTCAAATACCTAGCTACTATAAAAACTAAGATTTCAATAAGGACCTAGATATCACTAATATTATCTAATAGTTCTTTAAATGATTAAAGCTAATTTATTATCTGTTTCCATTTGATATGATATCTAGAAGATTACACAAATCAACTCATATCATATTCAAATTCTACATGTTAATTCCTCATCTTCAAAGAGCTAGCCACTAAAAAACTAAGTTTTTATTAAAGACCTATATGTCCTCAAAATTATCTAATATATCAACTCATAACATATTCAAATTTTGCATGTTAATTCCTCAACTTCAGATAACTAGCTCCTATAAAAACTAAGTTTTTATTACCTAGATGTCCCTAATATTATCTAATAGTTCTTAAAATGAAAATAGCTACACTATTGTTGGATGTATGAGAAATTAACATAGCAATCTCTGTGTTTTTGATATATTTTAGATTTTTAAAATTAATGGAAACAATATCATCAAATATAAAATTAAAGCTACATTTCTTTATGTCAACTACAAAATTTTTCATTATTCCATAAAATCATAAAAACCCTTATGCTAAGTAAATTGATCAGAGTTAGAGTTGATGAACTCTGCATGGACATAGTTCCTCAACTCTGTCCACATGGACAGAGCTATGTTCATCACTCCATGTGGACAGAGTTCATCGAATCTGTCCATGGACAGAGTATTCATTCATGAACTCTGTCCATGGACAGAGTTGATGAACCAATATCTTTTTTATAATACCCATGAACTAAGATTAAAGTTTAAAAAAATGCACAATATCCTAATATAATAGAAAATATAAACTGATAAATAATAAGCATTATACAAGTTATATGTTTCTTTTATGATTTAGATTAAAAACACATAAGATCAAACAAATCAGTAATAAAAAAATTTGATGTTTTATGTGTAATAATGTTTTTTTGTTTTTGATTTATATAAAACGTACTAAAATATGTTTTGCTAAGTAAAGTTATCAGGGGAAGAGTTGATGAAATTTGCATGAACTATGTTTTCCCAAGTATAAAATATAGTCTAAGGCAAGTACAAGTACTTACCTATCGTTACAGATAGACACTACTGCTGGCTACTAGCTACCTAGTCGTTATAGATTTGTTAGTGAGAGCATCACTATTAAAAAAAAAGAGCTTCTATTTCTTCTTTTGCACTCATGTTTAGTTTCAATACTGACTACTATCAATCAGCTATTGTGATTTCATGGATTTATCACATCAAATGGCAAGGAAATAACATATGGAAATAAGTTGTTTACTTGGGAGTTGATCAGCTCTGTCCATTTGGATAGAGTTGATCAGCTCTGTCCATTTGGACAGAGTTGATGAACTCTGTCCAAATGGACAGGTTTGAACAGCTCTATCCAAATGGATAGAGCTGTTCAACTCTGTCCAAATGGATAGAGCTGTTCAAATTTGTCCATTTGGACAGAGTTCATCAACTCTGTCCAAATGGATAGTGCTGATCAACTCTCTCCATTTGGACAGAGCTGCAACCTGTGTAGTCTTAAATGTCATTTAGAGATGCTACATACTGTAGCTGCATTAATGGTGACATGAATTAATCATTGCATAACCCACCAAATCGCCCTAAAGTATATATTTATATGAATTTACTTCCCTCCCACGGATACCTTACCCTACGTAGAAACAACCCCAACTCTGCGGTCCATTAACTCCCTAGTTCCCTTAGATTCCATGACGTCCATTCCATCCCATTTGTATATCCCAAGTTCCTATAAACACCCCAACCATGGATCTTTTCTCTAGTGGAGTTATTTAATCCTACATAACCATGGATTTTTTTGGACAAAGTTGTCTAAATATTCTATAAAATTTCATGTACATAGAGAATAAGAATAAGCTAATTAAAAAATATAAAAGAAGAAAAAACATTAACAGATTTCAAGTTTTATGTTAAATTTTGTTTAATTAAAATCATTTAAAATAAGTATTACACTTAAAGCCAATTTCAAAATCTAAGATCTTTAGTAACTTCCAAATCTAAATGGAGATACACCTTTTGAAGATGAGTTGATATTTGTTTCCCTAGCTTTATTAGCAGCAGTGTTAGGTCAAAAATTTAAAATCGATAGAATTGAAAGCTTCTTCTAGCGAAGGATGCTCCCTCCTAGGGTGAGTTAAATGGACCTCATTTTTTAGTTGATATATGGGGGAAGCGCTCGAAATAGGAATCGTGAGTTTCCAACTTTAATAAGTTTCATCTACACAAAGACTTCTCTCACAGTGGCTCTCATACTATGTTAGAATTTTAATGATTATATAATTTCTTTAAACATCTAGCATCATATGGTCATAACCATAAAAAATATGATCACTCGAATAAATACAAGAATAGCAATTTACAAAAAAACACAAATATTTTCCTCTAAGAAACCACAATGGAGAACCCCAACAACTTCTTTAGTAGAGATTCCATCACCAAGTCCAATGCCAAGGCAAGATAAGGTAAACCCCAAAGACAAATGAAAGTGCTTCTTCTCTCCAACAAACCTATTTTCTCTCTCTCTTGCACACTTTCTTGAATTGAGTGTATGCCCAAATGAGAGGTGCACCCTCTCTGTTTATACTCATGAAGCGAGTGACATAATTCCATAACTAGGCCAATTTGTCTAAAAAGACAAAATAGCATTTATATAATCTTTCTTGTGGGTACTATTGACCTCACTTACAATCATAATGTTTAGATTGACTATTTCAAGTACATTTACATGACCAAGTACATTAATAACATCTCGTGAAGGAGGTACAATAATAATACAACAAATGCACAATAAGAATATCTTTGAGTTAAAATCTTCAACAAGCTTGTAAGGCACTTTCCAAATGCATGGTATGATATTGTAAAGCCCATATAGCTTTAGAGCTAATTTCTAGTGGGGATGAGCCTTTTGAGATGTTTGTTTATAATGTTGAATTCAAAGAAACTCGCAAGACGCTTCTACAAAAAAATGTTCATTCATGTAGATATTATTATTGTTTAATTCTATAGCCGGATTTTTTTGTAAGTACATTTAAGTTGAAATAAGTCTAACTTAATGGAATTTTTCATTCCATGTAATTTAAGATTATGATCCATCGATACTTGAGCAACCATCCATGGTGTAAAAGGGTGTGACAAGACACAAAACTTTGCATATTTTGGAAGCATGATCTATGGTCACCATGCTCATTGATTTATTACAAGCCCTATGATAAACACCATGGAATTATTAGTCTAGGGATGTGTAAAATTTTGAAGAAGTTGCAAATTTCCCAATGACTTCATCATTTCACCTTTGTGTCATTGGCAAGTATTGCATTCTACAACAAAATTATATACCTCCTACATGTATATATGATTAATCAAGCTTTTGTTATAGCCCTATATCAAGATTTTGAACCAAGCATTCCATTCAGCTAGGTGAATAAAACCCTTGTTTAATCTCTATAGCTCAATAGAGATTTTTTAAATATGAAGACCATAATAGCATAATTTGAGTACGAATACGGATTCAAATATGATTTGATATAGAAATACATAACTAAAACATCTAGTACCAAAAATATACAGGAATAGGTTCCTTATAAATTTAAAAAAACTTATTTTTAAAACTTATTAAAATGCAAAAAATAAATTATATAACAATAAAACAAATTTCTAATACTATATTCCAAAAAATATTACCCTAACTAAAATCTAATATTATCGCTAGTTCCTAAAATTTATATTACAAAATAAACCTAATTTAAATCTAATATAATATTTGATATTTATAATTAAATAATAAAACAAAATATATATCATAAATTTTAAAACTTTCAACTTTTAAAATCTAAAACTAATTATAAAAAAACTGAACCAAATTAAAAATAAAACAATAAAATTTAAATAATTCTTATTTTATAATATGTGACAAAGATGTAAGCAAATTTACAGTGTTATGCCTAATATTTGCCATTTTTGAATTGCCTCCCTCAACTACAAAAATACAGTACCTTATGCTATCTACGATGATGAAAACTATAAAATTCATAAAATTAAACAAGTTCATATATAATGCTCAATTTTAATAATAGTAAGTTATGAATCTTAAAATATGTTATGGAATGCTAAAATATGTTATACTAATGATTATTTTGGTAGACTAAAACCACAATTAACTTACTAATGATTATTTTGGTAAACTAAGAACACAATTAACTTGCATTATTATTTCATGTAAAGTAATATACAATTTTGTGCAATTTGACAATTATTTTTTTTCTCAAAATAATATGGTTGTTGTTATACGAATTCCTAAGAATTGCTATAACTCGTCATTAAATGCTTGCTTTAAGTTTAAAGTGTTGTGTCCATCTCCACTACATTGACATCACAAACAATGTCTTGCAGCAAAATCTTAACATCTGTATCATACTCATCCACAATCGCGCTTCCAAGAAAATCTTCTAAAACTCGGACAACTTCGTTCCTTCTTCTACTGACTTCTTCTTTATAAAGTATGGCTGCGATGTTTATAGCTAATTGCAAATGAGATGAGGAAAGGTGTTTAAAACCAGCAAGCACAAGTTCCAACATACGGACGATTACTCCTCCAATATCAGAATTTTTCAGCTTCTCGTTGGAGTGAGATAAAAACTCTTCTTCTCCCTCTTCAGGCGTGGCTCTTATTAAGGAATTAATTAACCAGAGAGCTCGGTCAAGTGCTATGCTAATCAGATTTACATTCTTCTGCTTTTCATCTTCTTCATTGCGGCTGCCGGTGCTCCATCTAGAAATAGGGTTTGCAGGATCGTCAGCTACAATGGCAGCGTGCATGCCTCGAAAACGAGAAATGCAAATATTTGCTACATTAACGATAATGTTAGCCAAATCCAACTGTGTGACGCAAATCTTCCGGTTTCTTATCCAAGAAGATTTGAGTACTATCATTCCGTTGTATAGGTCTTCATTACATATATCTCTAAAATTCTCCCGTTCCAACAGAAAGAGAGAAATTACAACTACAAAATCGCAGAAAATGTTGTTAGAATTGATGCTGCAGTCGTAAAACATGTGACGATAAATTCTCAAAACCATACTATGAATTTTCAGATGATCGCATTCGATAGCAAGGTCGGATATTATATCTACTAACGCGCATAAAAATTCTTCAGGTAACATCCGCAATTCGCCCTCTCTGAAACCAATGACATCCACAATCCTCGCGAGTTCTTTACAAACTTCCTTGGTATCATCACACAAAGAGTAGTACTCATCGCATAGATTAACTAGCCGGCCATCAACTATTTGTAACAAGTAAGCATATCCTCCAATTGAAATAAACAGCTCCCTATTTTCTTCGCTATACTGGCAATATAAACGGACTAGATTAAATCTCTGCCAAAATATCTTCCAATATCGATCATTTTCCCGGTTTCCGTTCATGTAATGTTCGTTAACTAAGAGTTGATAATCTAAAATCAACTCATTCAAGAGATTTATCATCTCAGTTTTGCTCAACAGCTTAGTATAGTCGGGAATGACCTCTAGCGTTACCGTTAGGGTTGGGCTGGTGTTGTCGACTATGTATTGATGCATCTGTTGCCTGAGCTGAGACTGGGGAATTGCATGGCTAATATCGAAAGGCTGGCGGGTAAATGGGTTAACAGCATCGTGTTTGGCATCCCAAATAGTCTCCAATGTCCTGCGGTTGTAGAGCACCTGAGCAGGGTCTTCTGCAAGGGGTAGACGAACTGGATCATAAGCAAACTCTTGCACCAACATATCAACGTACTCTTCCGGGATTCTATTACTCTCCGAACCCATTTTGGCAATTGGATGTGAAATATTTGTTCGTTGTTTTCTCTCTTAAAATCTTGTTTTAAATATACACAATGCATATACCCTATACAATACATAGTTGCTAGGTTAAGGACGTCGGCTTGACAAACAACAAGATTTGTGTTTGTGTTGTTACAATCAGCGAGCGGTCAATCCAAAAGCTCTTGGTAAATAAGAGCCACACGACCGAAGGACCACATATTCTTAAAGGAAAAGCATGGAGCCAAGTAAAGAAGCATGGAACTCCTAAAAAACAACGTTTGCATTCCCTCTATCAAAAAAATAAAAACAAAAAATGTGTGCATTCCCTCCATTAAAACCTTGTGGAGTCGGCTAAAATTTACCTTTATTAAAAACTTTTGGAGTCGGCTAAAATTGGAATAATGGGTAAAAAGAAAAGCTTACAGAGGCGTGCATTTGAATTGCATTTTTGAGGGAGAGGACAGATTTGTATTTGTACCATAAAAGAGTTTTATAAAATAATATTTCTTTATTATTTTGATCTATTCGTGTTACATTATGATATTTATAATGTTGCAAAGTGTAAAATTATATGAAGTGTAAGAATATAATATTTCTTTATTATTTTGATTTATTGGTTTTAGATTTAAGATATTTATAATGTTGTATAGTGTAGGAATATAATATTTTTTTATGTGTTATTATTTATACATCATTTGATATATATATATCATTTATTTTGATTTATTAATGGCACATTATGAGTGGGTTTTAATATATGTTTTTAGTAAGAGGCTAAAGGTTCAAATTTTGAGAGGGTAGGGCATGTATCCATGTGCAAGGAAATAAAGGTCTTTTGTCCCACAAACAAGAGAATCTTATACACTTAAAAATCTATTATTATTATTATTATTATTATTATAGAAAATTATAATTACAATTACTTATAAAAGATAATCAAAATTATATTATTTCTTTTAAAAGTTTACATTAAAAAATATATCTAGGGTTGTGGATGGGGTGAGAGTAATGGAAAATAATGGCTATTAGGAGACAAGACAACTCTCTCATATAAGCGGTGAGCCACAAAGCTTCATGCCATTAATCAGTGTTCTAGTCCATTTAATTTCTGTCATTAGTCATTGTTCTAGTCCATTTAATTTGGAAGATACGAGGCATATGAAGAGTTAAGGTTGAGAGGAGTTTGGAATGTGGATGTGAGGCTTGAAACATGCAAGCTTCAATGGATTTGGATGGAAATTGTATGGATTTTAAAGCCAACAACTTGACTATGTATGTGGCCATCGAGGTTGGTATTATGCCCTCTGTTGATTATAGGGAAATATATTTTTCCTCGACTTGGTAGCAATTGATGCATTATGCATCACTAAGAAAGGGAGAATCGTGATAGAATAGGAGGATATCATAGTTGGTGGATTTTGAGCATCGTTCATACTATGGAGAAGGAGGACACTTCATGGTTTCTTCTTGCTTGGGGGATTGTTGTTCAATCTTTCTTGGTTCACTATTTGGATTCAATAAGAGCATTGCATGTCAACAACATAATGGTCAAATGATGATCCCAAAGAAGGAAACACTAGACAACATTTGTTACAAAGCAAGTAAAATTAAGGCCCTTAAATGGGACAATTATTATGCAATTTATTAAAGTTAAAAAAAGGTTATGGATAAGGTTTAAGTGGATCTAGATCCCACCCAACCAAGGGTTGTTTTTAGGGCCTCAAACTTTATTGAATTCCCCAAATCTTGCTTGGTCATCTTCTTCAGGAGATGGAGCAAACTTAGACATATATCTGGTTTCTAATGGCCTACCTACATGACATGTTAATGGAATATATTCTAACTTCTATTTGTTTATGGATATGGTGAATTCTCCTATGGGGAATATGTGTGGATCTAGAGTCACTACAAAAGTTCATTCGTGGGTTCCTAGTTCTTAAGACTCTATATTTTATTGTTATTTGAGCATGTTTTTATATGGTTTTCTTATGGAACTCCAATGCTTTGTTGTCTCAAACATTGCTTCAAGGAACGAGGGTTTTTGTTTGTAGTGAAGCACTAGAAATAAGATCACTCAAATTCGCTCCTTGATGTCCATTAGGCTCATAATTATGCATGTTTATTGATTGACATCAATTCCGATCTAAGAGATCAAGCTTGGATGCTCTAATTTTTGCATATTTTTTTTACTTTTTTTTTTTGTTAATATAATATTATCTTAAAAAACAAACATCACGCACACACACACACACACACACACACACACACACACACACACCAATTAGAGTCTTAAAATCTAACTAAAATTGAGACCCACAACAAATAGTTTTTTATGGGAGTTAAAGCCAAGCTCTCATGGATTCTTAAAGAGAATTGTGTGCTTCATGAACCAAGGTCCTCTAGTAATATCCTATTGATTGTCTCTATTGAATATTGATAACAAACATTGGGATTAAAAAAACTTAGCATTAGGATACACAACCACGATATTTGAATAAAGGACCATATGACGTTCTTTAACCATGAAACATATAACAACATAGGATATAGAGAGTTAAGAAGAAAGAAACCAAATTTTATTTTGCAAAACAAGAAATATCAGATATTAGAAAAGGTAAATGATGCAAAAAATAAGCCATGTATTATGAGAATCGATTTTGAATGAAATGTTTACATGCCTCATACAATAAAAAACAACAAAACACTCCATAGTCTCTGAGTTGTCTAAATATGCTTTGAATATCTCAAAACCCTAACTAAGCTATGATACAATAGAAAGCAAAAGAACAATCCATAGTGTCTTAGTTGTCTAAATATGCTTTAAATATCTCAAAACCCTAGGTACTTGAATTGGTGAAGGGATAGGGTAATGATACCCACTTATGATGGGTTAGTTCCAATGAAATTCTGGAAAAATAGAAATATGGTCATTAAAAAGAATTATTAAAGGTACATTTACAAATGTTTAGAATATTCAAGTAAAAATATAAAACCTAAACAATAGAATTACCTTGGTAATATATAGCTTTTATTTATGAAAAATAAGTATAACTCCCAAAATAACATTTACTTCTAAGATTGTATATGGTCATGTTAAGAGTGTGTGGGATATGTAAATGGTGAAATTTTTTGAAAATAAAATATATAAAATTGAATATAGCAATTTTTTATAATAATAAAGTGAATAAAGCCCAAAAAGTAATAATTCAAGTCTTAGGCCTCGCCATTAGGTCTTAACCTAAACAATCAACTCAATTTTTTTTAGTTCATAAGTATTCATCAATATTTGTGTGGGTTATTTTCTCTTTTCAAAATAGTTGAGGGACTAAAAAGTTATAATATTTGTGTGGGTTATTTTCTCTTTTCAAAATAGTTGAGGGAGTAAAAAGTTATAATATTTGTGTGGGTTATTTTCTCTTTTTAAAATAGTCGAGGGAGTAAAAAGATAAGAAAATAAAAGATGTATGTATTTTAAAAATTTGAGAGAGAGGGAGAATTTGAATACAATTCTCTATCAACACTTTGAGAATATGTAGAATCCCCCTAAAAAGATAGGGATCTAGATGTGGGTAAAAGCATGGTAATGTGTCTCACTTGGGACACGATAATTTTATTCTATTTTTCTAAATTTATTCAAAAAATTATTATTTTAACAATGAGTTGTATATTATTTAGTCACTTATATATAAAAAAATATTGATTTTGAATTTGTAAACAATATTTTTTTGGGTCACCCTTTTAGGTACACATAAAACTTATTATATATATTAATAATTTAATAATAACTAAAATATGCCATAATATAAAATTTAAAAATATGTACAACAATCTTAAAAGTGTCCCTAAAAAACATTTTCAAAAAATTTGGAATCAAGAAATTAAATAAATATATTATGGGTGGTCATGATTTTGTAAGTACTTAAATAAGATGCTCAAATAATAATAGATGGCATTTAAAGAAAATGAAATAGATAATATGAAAAAACAATAATATGAGAAAATACCATATAAAAGCTCATTCACAATGAAAACTTTTGCTTCATTACACCAATATCTAATTCTTAAAGTTGTATGGTATATTTATTTAGTTCATTATCTTTTATAAAAGTTTATTGTCACAAAAGGGGAAAAATTTAGACACATTACCATGTTTTTACCCATGTGTTTTGGTTTATGCATTCGAAACCAATAGGTTTTTCAATCCAAACCTAAAACCGAATTGATCAATTCATCCACTATGTTGTTGAAGAGAGGTTATCCTACTTTTTTTTTAAATTTCTAGGAATGCACATGAGCCATCAAAACATGCACACGTTAATAACATGATCACATTATCAAAACACATTCATGCTTTTATTACATGTAGACATACCTTCACTATTTTCTCCATGACTTTGATCCAAAACTTAAATTTTGATGTTCCTTATGGCATTGGAATGTTACCTTTGAGATCTATACATTTTTTGTTTTAGGTTTTCTATGATTCATTGTCATTTCCGTGTTATATTTAAGATAAAATTATGAATCTTTTTTTCCTGTTATATTTAAGATAATATTATGAATCTTTTGACCAATAGAATAAAATGTGTCCACATTTTTCTTACACACCTTCAATTTTTTTTCCATAAAATTTTATTGAGAGATCGTATTTTGATTATCCTTATAGAGTTGGAAAGGTATTTCTTAGATATACAACTCTCTCTCTCTCTCTCACACACACACACACACATTTGATCTCTCTTTGACCCACCCTTCATCCCCCCATGTATATATATTTCTCTCCATGCCCACTTTGATTTCTCTCTTTCCCCACCTCAGTCCTTCTCTCCCTCCATTGCTATCCATTAAGATTGTAGAGCTTTTGCAAACAGTTTATCTCCTATTACTATTTCTCTCCATGTATTTCCATAACCTTTCAAGTTCATGTATATTTTCATGAATGAAGAATAAATCTTGAGTAACAGGCTTAATTGTATTTGTGTTGTAAATGCAAATATAGTTGAGTGAGAGATTGGTTACAAAGACTTAAGTTTCTTTGAAATCTAGTCCATTTTCAAGATATATGTCTGAATAAAGTTGTGTGATGATTTCATTCAGTATTATTTATATGTATGACACTGCCATAATTCATACAATTCATGATATGATTACTGTCCGTACAAATATTCAATTATTTTAAGTATAATCTCAGTATGTTTTCTTTCATTGAACACTAGAGTTTGTCCCGTGGGAACCTATGAGGTTTTACATTGTTCCCACTACTAATTGAGGTTAGGATTATTGTAATACTCCCTTGACCACCATAGTCTAAATTTCAATTTCCTATCTTAGGAAGATGTTGCTACTTCATTAGTGCCATGGAGAAGTTATCTTGGTCCAACCTACCACTTGATGCTCCCTAATGCATGAGCTTAGAATATACGAAGACAAATCCATGGATTTTAGCATCCCACACTAAGTCATTGGAGTCCCAACATCACTTCACCCTAGTTTGTTTTGAGTTATGCTATGATGGGCCACATTTTGTTCACCTCAAGTTAGCCTAGTGCCACTTTTTCATGATTTAAGGAGATTGGGTGGATTTTCTCACCTATCTTGGTTAGTTAATTGATTGTAAAGTGTTTAGTATTTCTGTAGTTACACTAGTAAGCCTCTAGTGGTGATTTTTTCATTGTTAGTGATTTCCACAGTCATTCCAAGTCATGGGATTTGAATCACTCCTAGATGATTCGAATTCTCTGTATTGTATCATTGATGCTTTTCACACAATTTAGTGATTATTCAATTTAAAATATCATTCAAAATGAAAACTTAAATATAATAGTAAATGATACAAATTTTTTTGATATTTTAGTGTAATGTCCCTTTTTTTAAATTTTGGAGAAAAATACATATAGGGAAAAATTCAAGTTTTCCTAGTCAAGAGTGTAGGAGGTTCCAACAAACTATAAATGGTATCGAATTTCAAATGGAAGGGTATGTTGAGATTTTAAAAATCCAAAAATATTCTATGGATAATTTGGATCATACTTTAGACCTCTACAACCATGTTTGGGGCTGATGACAAAAAGGGAAGGGTGAATCCATGAAGATGGGTGTCTATTTTGGGGGGTCTTATGAGAAAATAAATTTAATTTTTTCATGTTTTTCAACTTTGGGAAAACGAAAGTGATATTTTTGTTTAGAAATTCACTTTCAAGTAAAAACAAAACTTTTAGAGAATTATGTTAGCTTTCTATTCATAATTTTTTCAATTTTTTTTATTGAGATTTTATATGTCATTTCGGAAAATGTTTGAGAGTGTGTCCTTATAAAATGAAAGGACTAAAAAATAGACATGTTTGGTTGCGCCCCTAAAATCATTGTTAAACTTGTGTTTTGCAAAAACAAAATATGTTACAACAATCTACACACAATATACTATTGTGATGACTATAAGTTTGTAACCAACAGATCTATATACTAATTATAATATTTTTTTGAATTCGATCAATGGGAAAACCTTGTCGATTTTCAACATGTGTTTGGTTGCTCCACTTTTCTCTCAATTGACTATAAAATTTAAAAATCTATGAATACCCTTTTGAAGTATACACTCCAATTAAGCGCACCATATTTGTTTCAATTTTTTAGGTGGTGTATTTTTAAACTTATATATTTTTCATTTAACTGCATGTTGAAAGAGATGAAACGAAACTCGACACATGCTAAGAAACAAAAATAAATAAAAATATTGGATCTCACCTATACACAAAAAAATCTGTACCTACGGAAATTATATTCAATGACGAAACTAATGGTATCAAGTCCGACAATCGATTTGTAGTGTAAGGCATCCATTTTACCTTCCTAAAATGGAGAAACCTGAAAATTGTGCAGGTTTCTGGTCTCAGAGGTTATTTGGCCGAACAATGTTTTTCCATAACAGAACCGTTATTTACAACACAAACGTAAAAAATATTTCATCGGTCGAACATTTTTTTAGCTTGCGTTCTTCTAGTTATCTGCCATCAATGGTTGGTTATCTATTCATCAACTATAAGTTATCCATGCACGATAGTAAAAAATAATAATACATTACAATTTATCATATTACTAGCACACCCATGAACAAAACAGGTGCTCTTCAAGGAGATACACTAGGCTGAATATATCCTTTATCTAGTAACTCATCTAATTGTATTCTCCATTTCGTTAATTCTGGGATACTCATATGATATGGAGCTCGTGATACTAGTGTTGAAAACGACATTAGATCTATGGTAAAATCTAAGTATTGTTTAGGTGGTAATATTGATATCTTATCACAAAATACAACTTCAAATTCCTTTAAAATAGGAAATTGTTCCAATTCCATTTTTTATTTTTCAGGCTCAAATTCTTTAATTTTGATGCCTTGAAAGTCAACACCCTTTCCTAATACACTTTTTACATTGTAGTGCTAAAAATTTTCGTGTAGATAAAGGTCTATAAATTTCCTTCATTGTATGATACTTATCCTCCTCATCCACACTGCTAAAAATTTTATGCAAATAGTCGATAACAGCTTTATGAGATTCTAGCCAATCCATACCCATCAAAATGTCATAGGATCTTGGGGGAAGTATATTTAAATTAACTGAGGTATCCAAGTCATTAAAGCTGAATAACAAATCTTTAACTATCTTTGTAACTTTCATTTTTAACTTTCTTGCCAGCTATACCAACCATGCATTTTTTTTGTTTTTCCTTTCTAAGTTTACATTTTTCAACTACTTTTGGTGCAATGTAACTTAAACTAGATCCTGAATCGATAAGTATAGAAACGTGTATGTTCAAAACTTTACCTTCTACTTCCAACATGGTGAACTGATGGTTCGCTTTCCAATATTCCAAAGAAACATTAACTATAGGGATATTCCTGGCTATGTCATTCACAGTAGATGATTCCTGCAACTTGCTTATGGGTTACTATTCCACCCTCCATTGGAAGTTTCGATACTCTTTACCCCATTGCTATTGATTGAACCTCGCATGTTGTAATTTTTATCAGTATGACCTCTTGTTCCTTTTCCAAAAGGTGAGGGTTTAAATCCTTTCCTACATTGATCGATCTTTTCAATTTTTTTATTTTTCCAACTTCTACTCAATTTGGATATTTGTTTAAACAAATGGTAGCACAACTAGGCTTGTCTAATCACTTCATCCATTGTTTAGGAATTTCAAACACAATCTTTTCCTTATACAATGGGGGTAAACAACTGATAAAACTGTATACCTTAGCTTTTTCAACTCTTAGGTATGGTACATAGTGTTGTAAATTTACAAACTCGGTTACAAATTCTTCCATGGTTAGCAATCCTAGTCTCAAATCATTGAATTATTAGGCTTTCTCATCATAATATCGTTCTCACATATACATTTTTTCAATAGTTTTTAAAAAAATTTCCAACTCAACTCTTTACTACGTATGTTACTCACACTCTTAGCCTCCTTCCACCACGGAGTATATTTAACAACCAATATTCTATCGCTTCTTCAAATTCTCCATCAAACATGGAGGGCCTTAACTTTTTGTATTCTCCCTATAACTCTAAAAGTCTTTCTTCTTGTTTTTCTGTATTCATTTCATCACCTTTCTTTAAATCCTGGGGGGTTATATAGGAATGTTATTTGTAGTTTCCTCACTACTGCAACTTTGTAGTGCTCCTTTTCTTTTCTTGTAACAAACATAAAATAAATATAATAATTAAATTGCTAATTTACCTTAATATAAAAAATATTAAAATTCAGAATCAAGTTGTTAATTTTAGCTTAGTAATAAAAAATATTTCTATCAAAACTTTCTAACATTCCTAACATTCTCAACTTCTCAACACTAAAAATAGTTTACATCTACAATCATACATAAACTTAATAATACATACTTTCATATATTTTGCACCTATAAAAACTTCCTAACATTCCTAACCTTTCTTAACATTCATATATTTGCACCTATCAAAACTTCATAACATTCCAAATATTTCATAACATTCATTCATATATTTGAACCTATCAAAACTACCTAACATTCATTCATATATTTGCACCTATCAAAACATTCACTCCTAACATTCCCACATTCAGTGCTAACATTCACTCCTAACATTGCACCTATCAAAAAATTCTCTCCTAACATTCCCCCATTCCCATATTCACTCCTAACATTAACATTCCCCATATATTCATTCTTAACATTAACATTCCCCTATATTCATTCTTATATTAGTTTATACATTCATATATTTGCACCTATCAAAACTTCCTAACATTCCTAAACTTTCTTAACATTCATTCATATATTTGCACCTAAAATTTCCTAACATTCATTCTTAACACTCATTTCAAACATTCATATATTTTCACCTATCAAAACTTCCTAACATTCCTAACATTAACATTTCCATATCCATTCCCCATATATTCATTCTTAACATTAGATTGCACCTATCAAAGCATTCATTCCTAACATTCCCTTATTTCCACATTCACTCCTAACATTGCACCTATCTAAACATTCACTCCTAATATTGCACCTATCAAAACATTCACTCCTAACTTTCCCCCATTCCCACATTCACTTCTAACATTGCACCTATCAAAACTTCCTAATATTCCTGACATTAACTTCCCAACATTCCTAACATTAACATTTCCATATTCATTCCCCATATATTCATTCTTAACATTAGATTGCACCTATCAAAGCGTTCATTCCTAACATTACCCTATTTCCACATTCACTCCTAACATTTCACCTATCAAAACATTCACTCCTAATATTGCACCTATCAAAACATTCACTCCTAACATTCCCACATTCCCATATTCACTCCTAACATTGCACCGATCTAAACATTCACTCCTAACATTTCCCCATTCCCACATTCACTCCTATCATTAACATTCCCATATATTCATTATTAACATTAGCATTCCCCATATATTCATTCTTACATTCATTCATACATTCACATATATTCTTTCTTAACATTAGATTGCACCTATTAAAACATTCACTCCTAACATTCCCCTATTCCCACATTCATTCCTAACATTGCACCTATCAAAACATTCACTCCTAACATTCCCCCATTCCCACATTCATTCTTAACATTCATTCCAAACATTCATATATTTGCACCTATCAAAACTTCCTAACATTCCTAACATTAACTTCCTAACATTTCTAACAGTAACATTCCCATATTCATTGCCCATATATTTATTCTTAACATTACATTGCACCTATAAAAACAATTTATAAATCTTACAAATTATTTAGACTATTTTAAACTAAATTCAAAAACATAAAATATTACACTTACAATTCCAACACTATCGTCCAATGGAGTCTTTCCTTTGCCTCGAAAAGATCGAAGAGACCCAAGCTTCAACATATATAAAAGCAATTTACAAATGTCAAACATTATTTAAAGTATTTAAACATATATATCAGATAACAATTCAATTATGAAAAAAATTACCTCGATGCCAATATCCACATCCATCAAAGAACCTATATCTTCACCTCCAATTTCAATATGTTCTCTTCCTTTAAAATTTAAATTTTGTTAATAAATAAATCATAGTAAAATCAAAAAATATTAAGCTTACCAATTAACTTAAAAAAAAAAAAAAAACATTCGCTCACAATAGATGGAAAATCATCTAAAAAGTTCGAATCTAATGAAACCTGCATAAATAAGTCAAATTAACAATAAGATACATATTAAATTTAAAAACAAAAAAAAATCTTCCAAACATAAATATAAATGTGTAAATTTTAAATATACCTCTCCAAAATGCTCTTCTACATTTCCAACATTTTGACTAGTGGAGACTCTAAAATTATGTTCATTTAACAATCGAGAAAACTGAACACAATAAACATTTACGTAGCGCATTTATTACTATACATCAAAAAATAATTTATCATACATAGATATAATGTAACAAAAAGTTTAATTCAAAATAATTAAAAAAAATTAATAGATTGAAAGTACACAAACCTCTCCTATACTTGACGTGTCATTAGATATTATATCCGAAGCTATATTACGACAAAGCTTGGCATAGGCCTTTAGATCTTCAATGCCCATACAATCTAACTCATCATTTGTTTTGTAAACAAAATTTTGTCGAATAGTGGCTCGAGCCCTCTCTTGACTCAATCTAACATCAACTCCTACAAATGCCGAAGTCAAACCTTCGGCAACGTTATGCCTTGCAGTTGTCCCAACTTGTGATGTGGGGTCCATCTCTGATTTGTAAGTCACAAGCCTAGGTGGATGAGATATCGGAGGTGGAGGTCGAAGAGTATTGGGATCTCTAAGGGCACCTTTTCGATTGCATATACTCCCCTTTCCAACTCCATAAAACTCGAAACGAATATCAGTATAGTCTGGCTTCATTCCTAAAAACAATTCAGCATAAAAAAACCTAGCAAAATAATTAGGAACCTCATCGTTCCATGGAAACCGACCATAGGCTGCAAGAAACCGATCATATAAAAAATGTGCAAGTTCAGGGTGCTTAAAATATTTCACTTTCAATGCTTTCCGCTTTAGACCCTCTTTGAAGTTGAACATTAAGTTGGCATGTTCTTTAGTCACCCTCTCCTTCACAACAGCCCACTTGTTTGGACCCATCACTTGTGCCTTTCTTCTTTGCATCAAGGAAACAAAATCATCTGTTGTTGGTCCAAGATCCTCATATACCTCAATGAATTTTTGTAAAGATTGAAAAACCATCTCTATAATTTGTTTGTTCTCTGGAGCGAGATCCAAACTAGAAAGATCATTTTTCATCTTGTCATAGTGAGCCCTACAACTTTCAAGGGTCGTTTGTTGAAGACCACTTTCCCATGGAATCTCCTTCGGTAAATCTGATGGATAGGTCATAATGGGCGTACAACCCTCAGCTAGCTGGACATATTTATTCCTTGCTCGAACTTTGCCACCCTGTGTAGGATGACAAGCCTCTTGCGACCCTTGCTCTGCTTCCACACTTGTCTCCCATATAGAAGGTCGAGATCCACGTTCACCCATAGATGATAATGGGGAATCATCTCTACCACTATCGCCACATCGATGATCAGATGAATGTGAACTATACAATAAGCTTGAATCCTAAGGTGAAGTCGATAATCTTCGATTTTCATTTTGGACACCAACTCCCAAAGAATGTGATGACCTCCTACACTTCTGTCTCAAAGGCTTCTCTCTTTCCATTGGATATGATATCTACAAGTTTACACAAATATCAATTTCTACATGTTAATTAATCAAATTCAAAGACCTGTCTACTATTAAAACTAAGATTTCAATTAAATATAAATAGAAAAACAAAGGTGGTATCGAGAAATAACATATATAAAGATGGCGAGGCTTCTTCGTGATAAGGAATATCCTTGAATCCACTAAATACACTTGTATATGATGGTTAATATGCACGCTATATAACGTTTTGACCCCGGCACATGCCATAAACTTGTTTTGGTTCTGAGGCCAAAGGTTGAAACGTAGAGTAATTTGAAGCCAAACATGCTGATCCGTTAAATAATTTTGCAAGTCGAGAGGTGGAAAATGTGGGGAGATAGTGTGTCAGGCCTAAATATCCAGGCCTGAAGTTCGAGAGCCATAATGCCTCAATCACTAAGGACCTAACCTTCTACATGTTAATTAATCAACTTCAAATACCTAGCTACTATAAAAACTAAGATTTCAATAAGGACCTAGATATCACTAATATTATCTAATAGTTCTTTAAATGATTAAAGCTAATTTATTATCTGTTTCCATTTGATATGATATCTACAAGATTACACAAATCAACTCATATCATATTCAAATTCTACATGTTAATTCCTCATCTTCAAAGACCTAGCCACTAAAAAACTAAGTTTTTAATAAAGACCTATATGTCCTCAACATTATCTAATATATCAACTCATAACATATTCAAATTTTGCATGTTAATTCCTCAACTTCAGATAACTAGCTCCTATAAAAAATAAGTTTTTATTACCTAAATGTCCCTAATATTATCTAATAGTTCTTAAAATGAAAATAGCTACACTATTGTTGGATGTATGAGAAATTAACATAGCAATCTCTGTGTTTTTGATATATTTTAGATTTTTAAAATTAATGGAAACAATATCATCAAATATAAAATTAAAGCTACATTTCTTTATGTCAACTACAAAAATTTTCATTATTCCATAAAATCATAAAAAACCCTTATGCTAAGGAAATTGATCAGAGTTAGAGTTGATGAACTCTGCATGGACAGAGTTCCTCAACTCTGTCCACATCGACAGAGCTATGTTCATCACTCCATGTGGACAGAGTTCATCGAATCTGTCCATGGACAGAGTATTCATTCATGAACTCTATCCATAGACAGAGTATTCATTCATGAACTCTGTCCATGGACAGAGTTGATGAACCAATATATTTTTTATAATACATATGAACTAAGATTAAAGTTTAAAAAAATGCACAATATCCTAATATAATAGCAAATATAAACTGATAAATAATAAGCATTATACAAGTTATATGTTTCTTTTATGATTTAGATTAAAAACACATAAGATCAAACAAATCAGTGATAAAAAAATTTGATGTTTTATGTGTAATAATGTTTTTTTATTTTTTATTTATATAAAACGTACTAAAATATGTTTTGCTAAGTAAAGTTATCAGGGGAAGAGTTGATGAACTTTGCATGAACTACGTTTTCCTAAGTATAAAATATAGTCTAAGGCAAGTGCAAGTACTTACCTACCGTTACAGATAGACACTACTGCTGGCTACTAGCTACTTAGTCGTTATAGATTTGTTAGTGAGAGCATCACTATTAAAAAAAAAAGAGCTTCTCTTTCTTCTTTTTCACTCATGTTTAGTTTCAATACTGACTGCTATCAATCAGCTATTGTGATTTCATGGATTTATCATATCAAATGGCAAGGAAATAACATATGGAAATAAGTTGTTTACTTGGGAGTTGATCAGCTCTGTCCATTTGGATA
>LPNX011170051.1:27648-40826 GCA_001517045.1 Pseudotsuga menziesii
GAGTTGATCAGCTCTATCCATTTGGACAGAGTTCATCAACTCTATCCAAATGGACAGTGCTGATCAACTCTCTCCATTTGGATAGAGCTGCAACCTGTGTAGTCTTAAATGTCATTTAGAGATGCTACATACTGCAGCTGCATTAATGGTGACATGAGTTAATCATTGCATAACCCACCAATTCCCCCTAAAGTATATATTTATATGAATTTACTTCCCTCCCACGGATACCTTAACCTACGTAGAAACAACCCCAACTCTGCGGTCCATTAACTCCCTAGTTCCCTTAGATTCCATTACATCCATTCCATCCCATTTGTATATCCCAAGTTCCTATAAACACCCCAACCATGGATCTTTTCTCTGGTGGAGTTATTTAATCCTACATAACCATGGATTTTTTTGGACAGAGCTGTCTAAATATTCTATAAAATTTCATGTACATAGAGAATAAGAATAAGCTAATTAAAAAATATAGAAGAAGAAAAAACATTAACAGATTTCAAGTTTTATGTTAAATTTTGTTTAATTAAAATCATTTAAATTAAGTATTACACTTAAAGCCAAATTCAAAATCTAAGATCTTATATCAATAGTGCTTCATGTGTTCTTTTAATTTTTTTTGCAATCAGCTCTGTCCAAATGGACAGAGTTGATCGGCACTGTCCATTTGGACAGAGCTATTCAACTTTGTTCAAATGGACAGAGCTGTTCAACTCTGTCCAAATGGACAGAGTTCAATGTCTACTAGATTGCAAATGGAACTATGACTAGTTGTTCCCATATTACAAATGAAACCATTGAATTTCCTTTTATTACTATAAACACACATATTTACCTGACATATAAGGGGCAGCACAGCAACACCACACCACGAAAAGACCACGTACACCTCCACAAACAGACCTCCACGCCGAGCAAACCTCCACACCCCACGATCGACCTCCACGAACAGGCCTCCACACCGAGAAGAAACCAGATAAGTAGAGGGGTGACAAGATGGCGGATGTACATGTCAGACGGCTAGGTGACATGGATGGGGATGACAATCAATGACTAACCAATCAGGTGGCGAGACGGGTGGTGGGAGGATCAGGACGACGACAAATCGTTGTAGGAGAAAACAACGGAAATGAGGCCGCAGCTGACCTTATATGGTAAAAAATTATTCAGTCAAACAATTGTTCGCCCGAACAAGTATTTGGCCGAATAATTTTTGAAAAGGCGGTAAAAATTATCGGCCGACAATCCGTTCCATCAAATTAAACGGTTACAATTAAAAATTATTCGGCCGAATAAATGATTCGTTATTCGGCCGAATAAATGATTCGTTATTCGGCCGAATAAATCCATTATTCAGCCAAATAAATATAGTTATTCGACCGAATAATGCCTGCAATGTTGTTTGGGCACCCAATTCTCACGGAATTGTTACCCAACTTTGAGTTTTCACTCGGAAAAATTACTAGGAAATTGTGATGAAATCCCCCCTTAGGGTGTAAGCTAACTGGGATTCCCAATTCATGTATGGACCTCCCAAATTTTTAATTCGAGTATATGGAATAATATAGGACATCATGGAATCTCATTATAGATGTTTTTTAGTTCTAGAAACTGTTTATATAGTTCCACATTCGTTTGATAACTTTCAGTGAAATTGGTTATGGGGAAATTGCATAGCTAGCTCGATTTTGACATATGAAAGGTAGAGTTAAGGTATCATATCAGAATGTGACAGATAGGGACCATATAAATCATAACAAAGGATTCCCCAACAGTATTAAAAACTATATAAATCCCTTCATACAAGTCTTTTATACAACTCATTCGGCATGGGAGTCAAATACATGAAAACTAATGAATTAGTAGCATGGAGTCCCAAGAGTTTCACATTTGGATTTCTTAGATTTTGACCCACATAGCATAGGGACATGAAATTATAGAGTAAAAAGTCATATATGGTTATCAAAAAAACATAAAACTTAGAGAACATCCTCATACAAATATGATAGAAGACTCTTTCAAGATTGAATCCAATGTCACGGAAACTAGTGATTCAATGGCATAGGAATGCAAGAGTATCACATATGGATTTCTTGGATTTTGACCCACAAAGCATAGGGACATGAAATTATAGATTACCACATCATATATTTCTTTCACAACATCATTAAACTCATATAATATCTCTCATACAAATCTGGTATAAAAATACTTAAAGATTGAAGCAAAAATCCATGAAAACTAGTGATACAATGGCATGAAAATGCAAGCTTTTCACACATGAGTTTATTGGATTTAGAGATAAATAGAATATGGGAATGGAATTACAAAGTATTAGATAATATATTTCTTCCCCAAAATCTTAAAACTCATAGGAAAGTACTCATACAAATCTGATATAAAACCACTTCAAGATTGAAGCCAAATCCATGAAAACTAGTTATACACACGTATGGGGAATGCAAGCCTTTCATACATGTATTTTTGATATTTAGAATTATAGATAATATGGATATGAGATTACAGAGCCATACATAATATACCAAATATTGGGCATCAAATATCCTCAGCAAATTGCAAGCACCACTCCAACAAGTGCACCATCAACATGAGAGTGTGGGTGAATGGAGAAGAAGGAATGAAGGAATAGGGAGATAGATGAGAATTCGAATCTATGGGTATTCAAAATGTAACTAAAAATGATTCATTAATATCTAGTGAGAGGTCTGAATTTCCTCTCCATAAACCAACTTGCAAAGGAACCCAACTCCCTTGAAATTGGTTCACAAGCATGGAAGGTGAACACTCACCATGCAATGGACAAGCAAAAGCTCTCCAAAATGCCAAAGGAGAATTAAAAATGATCCAAAATCCATTCTCCTTCCTCATGAAATCCTTTTTATTGAATTCATGTGGCCTCCTAAGGTCTATTTTCCTTCCATGGTATTCCTCCAACACATCTTAGTGGATTAGTAACTCATATGACACTTGTCTTCCTCTTCATGCTCCAATTCTTTTCCCAATTCGAATGGCTGCACATAACTCCCAAATTTGACCTATTGGTGGCTATTTTCATCCCTATCATGTCATATTTTTCATATGTCAGCAATTAGGTCTGAATTGTTCATACTTGTCATAGAATCTTCCATCATTTGTTGTCATAGAGTGCATGGAATCTTCTTCCAAGTGGCACACATTGTCTTCTAGTCTCTTCCTTTTCCATGGGAACTAATCTCCTTTACCAATTCAAATTCCTAGGCTCATTATATGATTTTTGACTTCACATCTCCATCCAATAACGTTACATTACCCATGTGTTCGAATTTGGATGAAAATCATGCCAAGTGTGCAGGAAATCTAGTCACCCAAAGGCTCCACAAGCTTCCAAGTGTCTCCATGAATCTATCCCACCTTATTTTCTTAGCATTTATAATTTATGTGACCAATTTAAATGTGAATATGATAAACTAAAGTCCTTTTGGGTCCCATATGATCCCCTTATTACAAAATTTATGTCTCCATATCAACCTAGGGAACTACTAGGTTGGTGAAACATTATTTGCAAGTAGCCTTATTTCAAAATTATTTAATTGGGGACATGACATCTAAACACAGAGTATGACTTAAAACTAGATCTTATATTGCATAAATTATTTTTGTTTTACACTATAAAATATAAAATTTTGTTGTAAGTTGTAGTATACAAATTGCATTTTAGATAGGATTGGATATATATATATATATCTTTTACAATATAATATTTTGAATTATTAGTTTTATTATACAAATTGCATTATAGATTGAAGTGTGAGTTGTGTTATATAAATTGCAACTAAATTTAATAAAGTGGATTTGCACCTCCTTTTAATTATAATATCTTTTATTAGTTGATTTTGGTTTTTCTTTTAGATGTTCTAGGTTGACCATTTAAGTTCTCACCATAGATTATCATTGTTTACAAGCTACAAGTTAAGTGGGTATACTATAATGTTGTTTCATAAAGTGAGTACAATATTGCTTCTCTAGGAAATAACGGAAGTACAATATTGCTTCTCTAGGAAATAACGAATGACCTTGTGTCTTTAATATTTATCGGCATTCATAATCCCAAAAAGAGAAAATATTGGATCCTCAAATACATACGACCAAATTCATACTAATCCTCAGATAACAGGTCCTCCCCCTCCTTTTGATACTGAAATGTCAGATCTTCCTAACACTTCTCCTTCATTTGTACCTCGTTCCCTTAGTTTCGGGATAAACGGGATGAATAATTTAATCTCCCAAATTCCTGATCAACCTGTGTTGAACATACAATGTCAATCCCATGCCCAAATTAGATATGTCATCTAGCTTCTATCAAATTGAGTCTTCTACAAAAGAACACAAGACAATACAATAACTGGCCAACAACTAGCAGTCCAGCTGGTTGCCGGATTTTCAGGGCTAGCCTCATAATGGTGGCACTGGATTCCCCAAGAATCCAGAGAAGAAATGTTGAATGCAAAAGACGTGGACCAACAAATTCTTACTGCCCTTGGTAAAGAATTCTATGGTCTCGATGAAAATGAATATTATGAACATCTTGCATCTTTATTTATGTTAGCCAGAATATGTGACCTAAATAATAGAAGAATATTTTTGCTATATGCAAAAATTGTTGATTTCTTCTGGAAATGCTGATAAGCCCGCATATCTGAAACATTACTTGAGAAGCTTTCCTGTACATGTTCTTGATGCTGTTGGACAACACCTTAAAGATAAAAACATCCCTCTATTAGGTATTTCCCTTACCCAATTGCATGGATTCATCATGGAAACCTGGCAAGAACATTGTCTGGAGAAAAGAGTGGCTAAATATTTCAAGTGACACTCTTCAATGTTTTCCCCAGTTTTTTGTAAAGATGTTGCAAAAATGCCAGATTGGGGGTGTGGCGCCCACAACCGAGGACACTTTGGGCATGAATCATGTAGTTGTAAGAAGAAGCAACACCCCAAATATACTAGTGCACCTAGATTTCATCTAGACAAAGGCTATACACATAAAATGGGCAAAAGATTTCAAAAGAAATCCTACTTTAAGAAAATATCTGAACCTGCAGATAAAGAAAAATGTTTCATCTACGGTAAGAAGGGTCACTGGGCTAACAAATGACCAAATAAAAATAAAAATGCTAGACTTGCTGCCATGTTTTCAGAAGACCTGGATCCATCCTGGTGGGATCTAGCTTGGTTTGCAGCAGGAGACTACCCTGAAGGTGAAATCGTCTTCTTACCAGAAGAAGGAGATTCCTCTAATTCCTACCCTGCCTTAGATAAATTTGATCCAAACTCATATGACTCCTCTTCTTTTGATTCTGATGAAGAAGTAAATTTAGGAGGTTGCTCTAGTCCTCCTAATTTCAGTTTTTATATGTTCTCTTTTAACCCACCTAAGGTCTCCTTAGAATTTAGGATTACTGAAATTGACAAAGAATTGTCTGAGACCCCAGTATATCAATTTATGAAAAGGCAAGATCTGAAAAATGAAAGAAGAAATCTTTTAAAAAGAAGAAAAGCAAAAGAAAAAGTTTCAGAAGAAAAAGAGAGATCTGTCTCTCCAAAAATTAGCAAGAATCCGGCATTCTACCAGCCTGCTGATTTATACAAAGGCTATCCTGATCATCATGAGGATAAAAAAACATTCAGAAAAGATAAAGAAAATCTAATAAGACTACAGATAAAAGATAAGAAATATTCCCTAAAGAAGCTGGTAAAAGAAATAGAGGAATTGAAAAGAATGCTTGAAATAACAACAAGCGAAAGAGACCAACCCTCTGATGAAGAAATGTGCAGAGCCTATGCTGAAGCATTACACTCACCAAAAGCTGCTGAAAGTCCAAAAACATTCTCAGCACACTAGTGATTCAGGAACAGAATATTGTCATAATGATGAACCATCACTAGGATCTCTAGGACTATTCACTGGTCCTAAATATTTCATTAAAATAAAGTTTTGTCCATCTGAATTCAAATCTTATGAGCTTGATTGTTTAATAGATTCAGGTTGCCAAATGAATTTGGAAAAAGGAAATGCTATACCATATTTTTACTGGGAAAAAACAAATGAACATGGTGTAGCCATTGAAGGAACTCCTATACATCTCAAAGGACTAGTTCCAGATTTTCCAATAAGCATCAATGGAATAAAAGAAGTTCTGCATCTTAATAGACTAGATGACCTAAAAGAAGATTGCATCATAGGATCACCCTTCTTGCATAAAGTCAGCCCCATTATAGTTGATGAGACCAATATGAATTTTTCTTGTACAATAAATGGCAGAAGAGTTTCCACCCCTCTATACTATTCCGCTTCTTACAAATGTAAGAATCTTGTTCCCCAATCCAACCCCACTGCCAGTCTTGCAGAACTGTTCAAATGGAAAGATGTAACGAATGACCTTGTGTCTTTATGGAATCACATATCCTCACTTACAATCTGATGCAATTCACAATAATGAATGAGTGTTGAAATGTGATGTAAATTAAATAAAAAAATTAAAGAAATTATATTTTTTTATTATTTGATTAAGAAGATGTTATAAATATAAAATTAATAAAATTATTGTAAAATCATAAATACCAATGAGAAAATTACTTTTATTTAGTGATATTAATCATTTATTATATTTTTTTATTTAAAAAGATGTTATAAATATAAAATGAACAAAATTATTATAATCATCTAAAATTACTTTAATTTAGTGAAATTGATTATAAATGATTAAAATTTTAAAATTTTATAGATTTATTTTAATTTTAGAAAACATATAATTATTTGAGGTGCAATCTTTTTTAAATTTAAACTAGATTTATATTAATTTTACTAATTTTACTAGAATAATTTTTATTTAGATTTCTTATTTGAAACTTAAAAAATTTAAACCTTTAAAAAATTAATACATTTAAAATGAAAATAGATTAAGACTAAATTTATTAAAATAATCTTCATTTAAATTTCTTAAGTTTAATAAAACCACAATTAGAATCTTAAAGATAATAGTAAATGATACCGGCTTCCTTGATACTTTGAATATGAATTAAAACTATATCCTATGATCCTATAATTATAGTAAATGATGCCAACTTTCTTTATATTTTTGAATATGACTTTAAAACTATATCATATTCATAGATATAAGATCTTATAATTGGAGGAAGGAAACACAGAAGAGACAGGGGGCGAATCTGGATCTGGCGTGATCGCGAGGGTTAGGAAGCGCAGGTATGGGTGTAGGGCGCTATATGGGGAGGGGCTACACAACCCCTAGAGTCTAACCATGGTGGGGGTGGATCCTCAGAGCCAGGTACCTAAGGATGGAAA
Source organism: Pseudotsuga menziesii (assembly GCA_001517045.1). Lineage (NCBI taxonomy): Eukaryota > Viridiplantae > Streptophyta > Pinopsida > Pinales > Pinaceae > Pseudotsuga > Pseudotsuga menziesii. The sequence continues at coordinate 35,015 of LPNX011170051.1, forward strand.
AAAGGGCAATGGGGAAGGGAGAAAGGATGGGCCTGGGAGGGGAAGGCGTTTAGGCCCGGGAGGGTGTCTTCCAAAATCCCACTCTATCCCATCCATCCAGATAAAATACAACAAGATGAGGGGAAATATCGAGTTGTAGAGGGAGAAGGATCTCATCGGAAACTTTATGGGGATGTCACCGAAGGAGAGGGATCTAGTCCACTGGATCAAGAGTGTGTGGAACCCTAAAGGCAACTATGATCTGCATGTATGGTCTAAGGGATTCTTTACAATCATCTTCTTCAACCAGGCGGATAGGGATAGGGTTCTAGACGGAGGACTGTACTTCTTCTTTTCAGCAGGGTTATATCTCCGTCCTTGGAAAGAACAGTTCAACCCAGAAACTAATGACATGACAGTTACCCCTGTATGGATCCATCTGTTTTCCTTTCCCTGCGAATATTGGGATCTAGAAATAGTGCAAGAAATTGGTAACTCACTAGGGGAATTTTTTAAGGTGGTTGAGCATACCAAACAACAAAGATACATAGCCTTTACATGCATCTGTGTATACATGGATCTCTCGAAAGACTTACTAGAGGCAGTAAGCCTGAACTGGGATGATGAAGAATGGATCCAAACTATTAACTATGAGCAACTTCCGTTCAGGTGCAGACAGTGCCACGAATATGGATACTTTGGGAGGAACTTCCCAAAGTTGGCTTAGTTTAAATGTCACTGCATCAAGTAATCAACTTTCTATTTCCACCATCAAAGCATTAAAAACAAACAATACAATTAGACAATCAAAGATAATTGTAACAAAATGATATCTCAATCTATAAATGATGAAATAAAACATGTGCATATAAATATCCTTTGTAATCACCCACATTATCTTCCTTGGTTGGCATGCTAACAATGTTATTCTCAAAAAAATGTTTAGATCTAGGGTCGTGTCTTAATATGAACCACCAATCCTTATCTGACATGTCTGTATAAAAGAAAACTTGGTTGCAATGTTTTGGGGAAACATAAGGCTCCTTACTTTCATCCCACATCTTTATAGAGTTGATACATATCAGCCCACTATCACGATACTTATTTATGTTATTCCAAATGAATGTGTCCCACTGCCTGCACCTAAAAATAACACATTGGAAAGATGAGATGTCCACTTGAATCGTCTCTTGTATCTTTCTGAGATAACCCAACATCCCTCCTATCAGCTTTCGATCATGGTGGATAGCACGAATAGATTAGTCAATCTCGACTTTCACTCCATACTCTTGTTTAACATGCCCATCATCAACATCCTTGGTGTGAATATGATGTCCTTATTCCCACATAGATGGGAATGAATGCACCTCCACGAAAAGTTAACAAATGATGGTGCCACATGTATAAAAAACAAAATATTAATATATTAAATATAGACATTACAATTCAAAGTTGCGTTATAATGTTGGAAATATACATAAATATTTTATTATTGAGTTGCTACACCCGATCCAAATTTTTGTTGCATCCTCCTCTTTAGGCGGGTAATGATGGAATGCGCCATATTTCTCTCTCACTTGACCTGCAACCCAACTATTAGGGCAAATCATTAGCATAGTTTCTTTTAAATGATATAGAAAAGGCATGCTTCTACCATGCAACCACCTGAATTTTTTTTATGCCAATGTCCCATTTCCTCCTCTTCTCTTCATACAATGTGACCCATGACTATGTCTCCTTTATGTTGTAAAGAATGAATTTATTGATTTCATCAATTTAGGAATTTGTTATTGTATTCATGGAAACAAAATCACATTCAGTATGTATGGGATAGAATATAAATTTTGAAGTTTGTTGTGAATAGTTACTACATGGAAATGTGAAGATCGAAATATAAGTGACTTACTCCTTATCAAGCACCTTTTTCCGTTCATTTCAAGTAACTCCCCTTCCCTTTTTTCCGCATCATGTCATCATCCAAAATCACTACACCTAGTATGTCAACGATTTTCTTGATGTACTCACTGGCATAAAAGAACGAGTCATATACTATGTACCTCTCTTCCATAGAGCCCTTTGGATTTTCCATCTGCCACAGAAATCCCTTCATTTTTTTCATGTACCTCTCTAAGAATAATGTCCAGCGACATGAGATCACCCCAACTAATTCAACTTCCTCAACTAGGTGAATTAGAAGATGAATATGCAAGTCCATGAAATTTGAAATTAGTTCCTTCTCAAACATACAAACAATCTCTGTTATGTCTTGATGCCTTCGAGGAATGATAGCAGTCTAAATCTCCTTTGATGTGAACCATCATAGAAATGGAGATAGTTTAGATATGGAACATCGTAGGTCATCAAGAAATGCATGGTTCACACACCCATGCACAAGCAATGGATAATGACACTACAAAATAAACAATAAACAATTAATTTCATTTTAACTTGTTTGGAGAAAGATATAAGATAATAATAAAATCATTTTTTGTACATTATACATACACTAAAAAGGTTGAGATTGTCATGTGATTTCAAACCAGTCAACTTTTCATTTGTACTGATGCACCATTGTAGAGAAAAACCATAACAAGAGGGTGCCTTCAGATCCAATATAACTTACTTTTCCAAATTAAGATCTTCTTTCTTCAAAATCTATGGGACATGGACTTTTTTTTATATGAAAAAGACTGGCCATGCTCTCCACTATTTTCTTTTCTTGTCCAATGCTTATTTTTAGTATTTGAAGAAATAATGTATTTCCCGAATTTCAAGTTCTCATGTGTTTTGGATGATATGTGACCCCACAAAGAACATGAAACATTTTTAAATATATGTGTGGGATCTAGTAAGTGGGAAATCTTAAGATTCTCCCAATATGGGAGCTCATAAAATATTGATTCCATGTTCATGCCTTTGGGAATTTTTCATCATAGGTGTCAATGAATTAAATATCATCAAACATGGGTTCTCAATTTGAATCAAACATATATGCAGTTTCATTCTTCTTCTCTTTTTCATATTCCCTAAGTCAATCAGTCGATGTCATTATTTCAAGCATTTAGGTTCTCTCTGGTTTATCATTGAAAGAATATGTTTCTCTTCTATAAGGGTGGTTTTCTGGGAGGAATACCCTAGAGAATTCGTACACAGGATTCCATAGGTCATTGTACCACCTAGATTTAATATAATATCCACAACATTTACATCCATGATAACATTTTGTTACAATCCTGCAATGTTATGGTATATAGATCATGTTGTCAGTGTTTAACATCAATATAGCCACAATGAATTAAATATGGCAAAAATATTGCGTCGAATATAAAAAAATAAAACAACATATTTACCTGAGAAAAATCCCAACTCTGTATAATCATATGTGGTGTACACGCATATTCCATACAACGTAAAACTCCTCTCTGATGGCATGGGTCTTGATGCATCATAAAGCTATAACCCTTCCCATAATTCCTTAAACTCTCCGATCAATGATCATAGGTAAACATGCATATTCTTAACTTGTCTTCTATGAGGGACTATAAGAGACAACATAAGATCTTCATTATTTACAAAAAACCATGGGGGAATATTGTTATTGATCACCACTACATGACAAATAGTATATTTGTTTTCTTGCTAGGAATATGGGTTGACTCCATTAATGGATATTCTCAATATAAGGTTGCATACATCATCCTTGAATTTATCAGGCCATGTATCCTCTATATATTTCATGGCTATTGAATCTATTGTGATTCACAATACTCCTTCCTCACTTCGATGCAATGCATGCCATCACTGTGACATAGATAATTATTTTCAATGAAAGAGCCTTTAAATACTTGGGATTATAGGCATGTTCCTCAATATATTGTGAGGAGGACCATATTCTTTAGCCTTGTTATTTGATTTTGTGTACCTTCCATGCCCACATTTTTTACATATCCCTTTTTCCGCATATTCACCTCTATATAGAATACAATTATTGGGACCGCATGATATTATATGTACTCAAAACCAAACATTTTCAACATTTATTTTTCCACCTTACATATTCCAGACAATGTATTATCATTCAAAAGTAACTTATCTTTGAATAACATGTAGTTAGTGGGAAATACAAGTGTACAATGTCACTTAAAGTTCATAAAATTGACCATTTTCAATGAGCATATTTGTGTAACAAAATTCTTCAAAATATAAGGTAGTTGATGGTCACTAACCTCAACATCGCTAAGAAATTTGCATCGGACATGTCATACTTTTCTTTCAAGTTGTACAGTAACATTGTTGTCCCCAACTATGTATACTTTAACCTACCAGGTTCAAAGAGAGACGTGGGATTTTCCATTTTAAAGATTTCAAAGAAGGATTCAGTGATCTGAGCATCATCCCATTTCCCATTGTCCTAGAATGTATGAAACAACATTCCATGCATGGAACTCCTTTGTGGTAATAATTCATCCATACCAACGTCTAATTCATTTCCTCCATTACCAACATGTGAAGAATTGTTATCACTATGGTAATTCCTAATTGGTGAGGATGGACGCAGTGGAAATTGAATAGGTTGTTGATTCAACCATGTTTGGTATGATTCCTCACCAAGTTGCACTCTTTTTTCAACCTTATCTCGATTTGAAATTGTACTTGGGTCTAAGAAAAGAAGGTAGGAAGCTCGTTCATCACCAAAATCTCGATTTGAAAAATATTGAACATTACATCAATGAATTTAGTAAGCACAATCCAATTGGTGTGATCAATTATTATCCAAACAAATTAGTTCAAAACAATAAGAATCATTTCCAATACAAAATGAGAAGATGCAAACAATTTATAAAACAAACATTCAGATTCGGCGATAAGTTAACATCAATTCCACATTAAATATAGAAATTAAAAATTGAGAAACATATTTTCAAACTAATAAATACATTAACATGTCTCCCATTGTAAATTGACAAATACAATTAATCAATGTCTTTTTGTATTACACCCCAATGGAATGTCTAAGGGTAATCCCAATGTGAGGTCTCTAATGAGGAGTTGGTGGTCTATGAAAGTTGTAGTTTATTAACGATTTATCACTACTAGAAAAACTACGTATTGCATGTACAATAACAAATCTTGACACAATGGTAGAATGTGAAATCAGTTATTGATGTTTATAATAACGTTTATGATGATGGTCCAATGAGACCACCTGGTCGTTGAACTCTGAGAGGTTGGTAGGGTTCTTGCGGTGCAGGTGCTCTGCGCGTCCCTATCTGCGAGGCCTTTGGCCGTGGAAGAAGCTTGCTTCCTTGAAGCGGTTAGCCCTCAGGAGAATCGGGCAGATGGAGGCAGGCTCCTCTGGGCCCGGGAGGCCGGAGGGAGTAGTGACAGGAGGAAAGGTCCAACCGGCGCCTCGGCCAGAAGGACGCAAGCAGGGGACGGGTGGCTGTCTACCAAAAGCCCCCCTCATCCCCTCAGTGCAGATTAGCTCTGAGAAGGTCCGAGGTACGATCGAGCTATGGAAGGAGAAAGCCCTGATAGGCAAATTTGTGGGGGTTTGGCCCAAGGAGAAAGACATGATTAAGTGGATCGGCAGCGTGTGGAACCCCAAGGGTCACTATGACCTGCAACTGGGCTCCAAGGGCTTCTTCACGATAATTTTTTTCAATCAGGAGGATAGGGACCGAATTCTGGAGGGAGGGCCATATTTCTTCTTTTCTGCCGGTCNTGTATCTTCGACCATGGAAGGAACGTTTCAACCCCGAAACAGAAGACCTGACGGTGGCCCCAGTTTGGATCCGGCTTTTCTCTCTCCCTGGGGAATACTGGGACCCGG
>LPNX011170060.1:0-31562 GCA_001517045.1 Pseudotsuga menziesii
AATGAACAAAGTTGTCTAAAGTACCCAGTCGAATTTGCAATTGTCCAGTTAACTTGCTCAAAGCAAGGTCAAACCAAAGGAATTATTTAATGTACTCAATGAGATTAGGGTTTAAACTTCTCTTAATTCAAGAAAAGAGAAAAAAATGACAAAAACATGCATGCCCACAGGAAAGCTCCATATCAATTTGATGATACCAAGGTGCTACCTGTAAATTGTTACATTGATATAACTGCAGTGCTGTTAGATTGATTTAAATTCGTAAATAAAGCGGCTCTTTCCTCCTTTAATAAATTCTGCACTAGAAAGCAACTTTAAACATGATTGATTCAGTGCAACTTCCACTGATTGGAATGCTTGCATTGTGGCTATTGGTCATGTGCTATTCTACATCAATTACACCAGCTTGGATATTAAAGAAATAAATACCCTATTGTTCAGACTTTTTCTCATCATTTCTCCTGCCTTCCAGTATTTCTGGAATGATCAGTCCGTCGACAGAAGTAGAATTTGAAACCTCGAGGATTGAAGGCCTATTTGCAACGGCGGGTGAATTAGACAGCAGGCTGATGCACAAATTGAGATTGAGGTCGGGTTGTTCTTCAGCATCCGACGTAGCCGGCTCAGTAAGAGAGCTTTCCGATGGGTCGTTTTCCAAAAAAGTATGCTATCTCCAGAGTTCTAGGGTTCTGGACGTTCTAGACTATAAGCGAATTAGAGCATTTTAGAAGCTAGGTTTGCTACTGGAAATCGTATGCTTCATCTCCTGTTCTTTTTTGGCTTGCCGCTCTGTAGGGTATGCTGGTGGTGGTGGTGCTAGTGAAGCTATTATAAATCTGTCCATAGGCAACTGGTGGTGCGGAAGGAAATGCTCTTGGAAATGCTCATGGGAACTAATTATGGAAATGCTTGGAATGTTGCCCCTTCAACTGCTTATGGAAATAATGTTAATTCGGCTGCTGTTTATCGTAATGCTTTTGCTATATGGAAATAATCCTTTTGCTCTTGATTATGCTAGGAATTATGAATTCATGGGAATTATGGGGAATAATGAATAATCTGGTTCCACTCGTTATGCTGGAAATAAATAATTCAGTTACACTTATGATGCTGTCGCTGCTAGGTTCAATCGCTGAAATTGATCCTGTGGGGACTGATGCTTATTGGAATCAATGTGTCTGAATTCCCATGTTACAATGATTATGGGAATGAATTCTCAATAAACATGTTTAAATTATGCTGGAAATGAGACTGGGCCTCCTTGAGCTGGTAATAAGTGGGCTACTATTGAACTGGTGAGCATCTATCACTAGTAGGTGGGCTTAGCAACCGAAATTGGTCAATTCGCTACTGAAAGCGCTTTAACTATCAAGTTATTCCATGTGAACCTGGCTGGTCTTACTCAGATGGAAACGGGAACGAGTCTACAGGATACTCTACAGAGCTAAGTCAGATGGTCCTCAGTAATTTACCCAAGGCTATTTTTACCTAGTGGAGAGAAGTTGCCATGGATAAACATAAAGGCTTCCCTACAAAGACCTTAAGTATATGATAGTTTATGTAGGCTAAAAAGGCACAAACAAAAGCAAAGGTAAAAATAACAGAGTGCTCTAGTGTTTGGATTTGACAAAGAATTATTTGTTTTACCACCCATTGTAGGAGAATTATTGTATATTTACTGCATTTTATTTTGCATATAAGAAGCAAACAATCCTTTGCAACACTTACTATTTTTTAATATGAATTTGTCCTTGCTGATTTGGCTTTGAATTTGAATGTGCACAGGAATAATAATCTCTGTTTTTGAATATGAATTTGTCCTTGCGGGTCTGGCTTTGAATTTGAATGTGCATAGGAATAATAATTTGAATAGCTGATTGAGCTTCAATTCAAAAGTGCACAAGAATCACTCAGTAGAATTGTTGTCGATTTAACTGCACAACATTAACCCAACCCACTTGAATGTGCCCCCTAGCTGACTTCTGCGGGCTTTGATCTGTCTCCTAAACATTGCCCGCCTCCCGTACTACAACTGAAATGTAGTTCAACAGCATTCCAGGTATGTAGAGGCCACTGAACTTAAACGTATTCATATTTGCGTTTCTTTTTCTATACAACACAAGTTAATGTTTCTTTCATAAGATTTTATGCCTTTGCTACCAAGTTTCACTAGCATTTCCACCTCTCGAACCGTTGATAGAAAATCTACAAGATATGTGAGGATGCAAGGATTTATGAAGAATCTGCAGGATATTATTATTTTCTTTGGAGATGGTTCATTGCAAACCTCAACTTTTGCTTGATTTGAAGTTTGTAACAAATGACTCCCCAGTTTCAGGTTTTAACCTGAACTTTTGCTTGATTTGAAGTTTGTAACAAATGACTCCCCAGTTTCAGGTTTTATATTATATTAAATCCTAGATATGTGCATTTGTTTCTTCAAATGGCATAGAGCAAACAAAATAAGTTCTGTAAAAAAGTTAAGTTACATTTGCTTGAAACTTACATGATATTCTTGAAATTGGTTTTGGATGTCCAACAGGTACAGGTACAGTGGTCCAATGGTCGCCATTAATATCGCCCCATGCCCCATGCCGAGCTCTGAGCTTAAAGTTGTGTTGCTAAATGCCAACGAACCAAGCTTAAAGAAAATATCATAGTTAAGCAAATGAGAAGAAAATGACAGCATGCTCTCTATCTCAAGGGTTTTGTTGTTGGAGAAGGGCGGTGGAAGATTAGGTGTGAGGGTGGTGGGCGGTGAAAGATTTAAGGTCTATGGGCGGTGGAAGATTAAGACAGTGGAAGATTGTATGCCTTTGCAGTGCTTTGAACAATAAACATTAAATGTTTGCAAAATAATGCTAATATCACTACTAGCATTACTTCCAAAGAATACAAGAAGATAGATATTTCAAGTTTCAAATGAAAAAATCCTAAGTTTGAAACTGAAAAATGTAGGATTGCCTCGATATGAGGCCAAATAAGAAGTCTAAATCGCTGATAGGTGAAGAAAACGGCCAATGTTGTTAATTGGTAGAGAAAGCAGCATGGAAAAAGTTGTGAATGTTCTCCATTGGTGGAGAAAACGGCCTTGAATGCAAACTTAGGATAAATGTTTTAATTTACGTGATAAATGTTTTAATTTGCGTGCCTAGTTAATAAAACCGGCGGCAAGCCGATTACAATAGTCCCTGCTAGCCAACGGCAGGGACTAATAAGGAAAGCAAGTTATGATGGAACCAAAAAAACATACTAAATTCGTGGCTATTGCAGGGTATTTGCACACAATAAACAAATAAAATAATTGTGGTTTTGGATTAGTGGCACCGGACTAGTAAGAAATATTTAGAAATATCATTTTTGTTTTGTTTTCTAAGACATGCCGATATAAATAGACATATAGAGGCACAAAACGTCAAAGAAGATACACTATAATTTGGATTCTATCAACTTGACATATCCTTGAACACTGAAGTCAATTTCTCAAGACCCAAGTGTAAAGTGGCTATAACACATAATCTTCTGCTCCTTTTTTGCCTCCATGAAACGCTGTTAATTTTCTATTAAATAGTACATAGAAGTTTAGAGATGAAGCAAAGCCTCCCTGTTTTACTTGATCACTCCTCTTCCCCAATTTCATTTCTTGATTTCTCTAGATACACTATAGCACTTCCCAGTCTTCGAAATTTTTTGAAGTGAGTAGACTATAGCACTTGCGAGTCTTGGAACAACGAAGAGATCATTTGTGGAGGTCTTAATGGCTGGTGTAAAAACAACCTCTCAAGAAACAAATGAATTGCTCGCCTATTTAGGATGAATTTGACACTCACACAGATACCGTGTGCAATCATATGCTGGGCGAAAATAATTTCGCCTCGTGCTACAAGTACAAGTTTTTCGACTAAAAGGAGCGTGATGGAATTATAGGGTTGAACAACCTCACGATGTCAGGTAACACAGTAAGCTATCTACTAGATGGCTCGAGTGGGACCCGGTGCAAATAGTCAGGTAGAGAGCTTACTCCGTTGTAAAGAAGCTAGTCCTTATCATAAAATTATATTATATTTTATATTTTATAAAATTAATCTCTTTACCTTTTATATAATTGATATATACATTATATAAATTATTTTGTATTATTGATGATAAAATTATATTAAAAAATTAGATTTTTATTTTTTTCATAATTAATAGCTATTAATCAATTTTTATTAATGATTAACAGTTAGTTTTTTTATAATAATTTTTTTTTTAAATAAGTTTAATTTTTAGGTTTTTTAATATTTTAATAATCAATAAGTTTTTAAGTTTTAAAAATAAGTTTAATTTTTTTTAATATTATTAATAATTAATATTTTTTAAGTTCTAAAAATAAGTTTATTTTTTAATATTATTTATAATTAATAATTGCTCCCCGGATGTGGGTGGTATTTTCGGTGATAGCCATCCCACTTTCAAGCCACCGCAACGTGCATGCGTCGACCTCCTAGAGCCTAACACTGTCACCCCCATCGACAACGCACACCTCCAAAACCTTCAAAGATCTTGGTGCATGGGAGATTCTTCCTCAGTCACTTCGGCTCATGCGATGTGGGCTGGTGAAGGTCCGTCAACCTAGGTGATATCATGGCTCTGCTACGAACGTTAATGCTTGCATGTACTTCGAATGACAGGCATCTAGGTTGGACTCAATTCGAGGTTTATGGCATGGTGAGAAGTATTATTGGGCTTACTTTGTGTGAGGCGATTAGTTGTGTTTCGGTGCCTGTGTTCCATGGGCTCTCTATAGGTAAGATCTTTCCCCACCAAATTGGTTTCAGGTTCAATTTGGTAGCCATGTCTAGACAGAGAGGCCCTCCTAGAAGAGCCAGCTCTGGGCGTGGCAAAGCCCAAAGGGTTTGCAGTGCTCACACTTTAGTGGATTACGAACCTCACATCTCTCCACGGGTATGTGTTTTGGTTGAAGCTTGGGAGAATTGGGTCCTCAACCAGAAGCTCTCGACTGGTGAGGACGGAAGCCAAATCAACCATTATTGGATGAGGAAGAACATGCTCTGCAACCTCGCGGAGGACATGCTCAGCAATTGGTCTAAGGCTCGGGTGGCGGTGCATACCATGAATTCTAAACTCACTGACATTGAATCTTAGCTCACAGCGATGGACAATTCCTTTCCTTGGAAATGCACGGCTAGCATCTCTAGTCTGAACGGAATGAAGAAGGGGGTGTGTCCTCAGGGTGGTGGTGCACGTGGTAGTGAATCTGGTGGTCGAGCTCTTACCAGTCTCGGTGGTACTCGTAGTGCAATTGGTTTCTCAACCAAAGTTCCTCGTATCAAGCCCTTTCCATTCCCCTCCATGGTTGAGCCTCTTTTAAAGCATATGAAGGAAATGCCGGACCAACAGATGGTGTAGCAGTCACAACAACATACGCTCTCTCTGGTTCTGAATGCTGCTTTTGACTCACCTACTTTGTCGCAAGAAGAAAGATAGGCCTGCCCCCTCATTGACGAAATGCCTCCAGCTCAATGAACGCTTCACCCAGGTTTTTTTGTCAAGCCAACAGTAGTTTTGGTCTGTTTTTGTTTTATCAAGTAAATGTCTGTTCTTCTACTGCTATGGAACCTCTGTCTTTGCTCATGTATTTGAGCTTATCATTTTTTATGATGGATTAATGTAATTATGTCTGAGTCTATGGGTTGCAAGCCTGTACTTTCAGCCTTGGTTATCTTAGACGTTATTTTTTCAGAGGGCTATTATTTTTTGAGAGGATCTAGAGGGGACTTCTTCTCCTTCAACCTCAGGTAGACAAGTTAAACTATGCATTTTTTTCCTTTGTAATATAATAAATTAGTGAAGCTTACAAACAAACAAAAAAATTAATAATTGCTAGTTAGTTTTCTAAATTTAGTTGTTTTAAATGTATAATATTAGTTTTTAACTTTTTTAATAATGTCTTGTTGTACTCATACATGGAGACTTTTTTAGATATTAATAAAAAAACTTAGTTTTAATTTTTAAATTTTAAAAATTAATAATTAGTATATGCATAGAAGTCAAAGAACATTTCATTTAAAAATGAAAGTAAATATAATAATAAGAAGCTATACTTGTGCACTTATATGATTAATAACAAAATGTACTTAAAAAAATAACATCCATTATCATTAATAAAATTTTTATAAAGAACACATATCAAGTTATGAAAAAATTTTAAATTTAAAAAATTTAAATTAATATTTTGTTTAAACATTTTCACATTCTAATTTGCCTTTTCATAGCTTTTAGCCAATTATAAAACATAAATAACAAATTTAAAAATTTTATAAATAATTTAAATTTTCAAAATATTAAATTTAATATAAAAATATTTCAAAACTTTGGAAAATATTTCATTTATTTTAATATTAATATAAAATTAAACTTGTTTATAACCAAATTACCACTATAATCCTGGAAACATATATATATATATATATATGGTATTTTCAAAATATTAAATTTAATATAAAAATATTTCAAAACTTTGGAAAACATTTCATTTATTTTAATATTAATATAAAATCAAACTTGCTTATAATCAAACTATCACTCTAATCCTCCTAACTTATATATATATATCGATGGTGTTTGAAGGATTCAATATCAATAAAAACCAAGTTATATTTGGTTGTTGGAGATTTTTTAGTTTGAATTAAAAACAAAATCTATTAAGCTAACAAAAGCAAAATCTACAGTAAAACATCAATTTCACTAATGAATAAATATTGGAGTTTGTTAAGAAATTAGAGTTTTACGGATTGCGTTTGGTACTTTTAAAAGTATGGGTAGATTGAAATTTAAAGACCTTTAAATTTCATCAAAATCACCTGGATGCCCTTTATCCAAAATCATCAAAATCCTTTGAGGGTTAGAAAATTGAAATTGAATTGTGATTTATTTTGAGGCAATAATCCCACATGGGAAGAGGGTTAAAAAAGTGGGTTTAGGAGAAACCCTCTCCACATTAATTCCTCCCACCTAATTTCGACTCTGGTTTTTTTGTTTTCTTTTTTAAATGCTTTCATATCAATGGATTTGAATAAGATTTAGTTGTAAAGAAGATTTGAAAAAGACAAGAAGAGATCCTCAAGGGTTTATTTTTTATTTTATTTTGGGAACTTTGATATTATATCTAGATCGTAGTTTTGTTTGAAAATATAAACTTAATGATCAAAGTTCTCAAAGTAAAAAACTCCGCATACTTAATAATCCTTTAAGTATGATATACATTTTCTTGTATGATAAAAATTTAGTATAAAATCTAATAGGCAACATTGAATTATATGCTTTATAAGTGTTTGGCATAACTGAAATTATACTATTTTAAAGAGGTGGTTTTTAAGGGTTCAAAATTTATAGAGGTGGTTTTTTAGGGTTCAAAATCCAAAGTATCTTTCAAAATTGGGATTTTACTACAAAACTATATGGCAAGACTGAAAATCATGCTCCCTTACAGAATGATTTTTAATTGTGCAAAATTCAAAGTGTGCAGCAAGACTAGAATTCTACTCCAAAGGTATTTGCAGACATTCTATTATATTAGGGAAATAATTTTACACTGAATGGCTATACTTAACAATTTTAAGTAACACTTAATGATAACTATTCTGGTTAAATTATAACTATTGTGTATTTAAATGTTGATAAATTCATAAATTTGAGCATTTAAGACTCTGGGTTAGGGCGACTTGTGTTATTTTGTGGTATCCAATGTTTCAAGATCTATAGGCCCCAACTCATTTATAAAATTCTCCTTGCAACCTTATGCCTCCCCTTTAGGTGTGACTTATGATTTTGATCGGCAATTTAAAACACAAGTGGATAGTCACATTTATTAAATTAAATCATTTAACTCACCACCATTAAGTTGATCCCAAGACCCGTCGTTGTTAATTCTTCTACCACATTTGGCATCGTACCTCCATTCTCTGGTCATCAATTGGAGGTTGTGTACACCAATGTCAATGCACCATAGGGATATTTCGAACTTTGATTTAATAAGAAGATTGTAATCCTGAAGATTGTTTCTTATTGATTTGATAGAATTAAAAAATTTGAGTATCTCTCTTGTGTCGCGTTCCCACTATGTTCTCTTGTAAACGATGGATAGCGAAGACTTGTCGAAAAAAATGGTCATCATGTACAACCTTTGAGTTGAGGGATGAAAACGCCCTACCTAACGCAAACTTCGCATTGAGTGGACAAACTTTTGATGCTTTCTCAATTTTGAGGAACTTGGTACCAAGAATAGGTTCGAGGGAAATACGTCGACTAAGAAAAGTGGAAAAGAAAGGTGTTACTCCAAGATCTTGGTGGAAAATTAAGGTAACTATTGGCAATCTATATGGTTGAATTAGCATGAATGATATTTTATTTTATTTGTTTGAGAAAGTTTCCTTCGTTTTTTTTCTTCATTCATTTCCCTAGTTTATTCGTCACTGACCCGAGCTGTAATTATCTTTTGTTTCGAATATTAAAGAGAGGTGGTTCTCATCTTCCTAGGATTGGGATCCCCGTGTAAACTCAAATCCGTCATGATATGGTCGTTGGGAAACCTCTCTATGGTTCCACGTGCCAACGTGATAATTGAAAGCAAAGATTATCCCAACAAGTGATAGATATATAAGAGAATACAGTTCTCAGTTCCTTATTAATACATACGAGTGGCCTACATACTAAGTACAAGGCATTCTTACCATAGATAATAAAAAAAAGGTTAGATAGGTTTCATGGTGAAACTCTTTAGAACTTACAACAAACATTCATTGTAATGTATGGAATTGATGCCGGAGGAAGTAGTCATAGTTTAGTAGATGATTTCCATTGTCATTGATGAATTGAAGATTCTAGAGTGAAGCTGGGGTTGAAGGATGGAGGAAAATAGAGCAGAGCTTCCTTTCTCAACTTTAAACTGCAAAGTAACATTTTTAATTTTGATTGCTCTCTAATTTTAATTCCTTTTTTGGATGGGAAATGTATCCTTCCAGCTAATGGTTCAAATTTTATTTATACAATTTTTTTCTTGATACCATTCTCTCTATGTGTTATAGTGTTCCATATCATAATTGAATAATATCTTTGAGGTGATTTCATGATTCTCCAACCTTGTATTACAGTTTCACATATTCTATTCATCATTCGGGGTTTTTCATTTGATACAGTTCATTTGAACAAGGTATATGCTTATTTATTAATGCTCATATGCGAGAACATGGATTTATACATTCCAATTGGTTGATTGAATGTGGGTTTGCATTTGGTATATAAATGAAAATGGTTTGCATGCCTCAAAAATTTCATAACTTGTTCCTTAGTAAATTCCATCATTTATATCTTTGTAACAATTTAATTTGCTTATATAATACAAAGATTG
Source organism: Pseudotsuga menziesii (assembly GCA_001517045.1). Classification (NCBI taxonomy): domain Eukaryota; kingdom Viridiplantae; phylum Streptophyta; class Pinopsida; order Pinales; family Pinaceae; genus Pseudotsuga; species Pseudotsuga menziesii. Next base: position 9,413 of record LPNX011170060.1, read on the forward strand.
TTAATTTATCTATGGCTTGGGGGTTTAGATTACAAACTTGTTCGAGAGTGATACAACACCACATGTCTTAAACAATAGGCCCATACTAAGCCCACTCTGTGACTCACTAAACTCTAGTTGGCAAGAGAGATACATCTCTTTTCACAAATGTCATTTCGTGATTTTTAATTGTAAATTTCTAACATTGCCTTGTTATGTTGTGAATGGCATCACAACCCTATATTAGACATCTACATATGATCTTAGAATACCTACAATAATATATATATTACAATTAAAAATATTTTTTTTTCAATGTTTGTTGTAGATATTATTTTTTATTATTTAATTCAATTTGTTTGTATATATGTGCGCATGCCTTATTTTTGGATTTGAATATGTAGTTTTTAAAAAGAAATAGACTTAAAAAAAAATCTTATTCAAGTTATGTAAATTTTTTGAATATTTAATTTTTATAAATTTTAATTTTTTATTATAAATATTTTTAAAATTTATATTCTAATTATGATTTTGAATTTTTTTTTTCAAGTACAATGATTTAATCATGTATTTCAATGGCTTAAACGGTAATATATGAAGCTAGAGTTTTTAGATTCAATAGTTTACCTAAATTTTTATTTAATTATATATAAAACAAGAGCTACTAAGTGGCAATGTAATGCAATTTTGATTTCTTTAATTAACTTGCTTCTTTTCAAGATTAATGCATCTAGTTTTAAAATTTCAATTAATCAAAGAGGGTGGATTAACTTTTATTATAATTAGATGTTTTAATTGCGGCTTAGTATTATCATGTACTTTAATTTCATTTATCATCAATACCCTTTCATACATCAAAGTTAATATTAGGTGATATGTTTATACCAAAAAGACATTAATAATTTTCTCTAAACTTTAGCTGATAATTAAAGTTAGCTAAAAATCAAACAAATTAGTTTGTTTCTCTATAGCTTTAATGTTATAACAATAACTATTAACAATGGTCATGACATTACCACCTAGTGACTTTTGTATTAAAATATTAATTAATAATTATAAATACCATCGTAGATCCAAATCCTAGGCTCTATCAAGCCCCGAGAGGGATCAAATCTCTTCTTAGGTATCCATTGATTTGATTCAAACCAAAAGACACATCTTTCTTTTTATTTAAGGTTCACATATAATATTTTTATTATTAATATTTAATATTATTTATAGCCGACATATAATATTTATTATTATTTTTTATTTTATTATGAACGAACATTTCAACATTTCCCCATACATGGTTTGAAAACAACATGCAAGGCCCTCCTACAACCATGGATTGTTTAGGAGGCCTTGCACATGGTCTTAAAACCATTTGCAAGGCCCTCCTAAACCATGTACAATAAAACCATGGGTTGTTTAGGAGGCCTTTCACATGGTTTTAGGCCTCCTAAACAACCTATGGTTTTATTGTACATGGTTTTAGAAGGCATTGCACATGGTTTCAAAACCATGCACATGGTTTTAAAATCATGTGCACATGGTTTTAAAACCATGTGAAAGGGCAACATTTTTTTGAGGATAATTCAAATTATTTTTTTATAATTTTGTTAGGTAGGAACATTACAACATCTCCCCATATTGTTTTTATTCTTGACCTGCATTTTTTATAGATAATTAAATTTTTAGTTTTTTATTGTTTTGTTAAGTAGAAAGATTACAACATCTCCCCCATATTAGGTTGTTTTTTTGCGGATATTTATTTTGGCTTATAATTAAAAAAATTATTATTTATTAATAAAAATAACGTTACGTAACATTACAAGATCTTCCTCATACTGGACTGTAGAGTGCTTCTCTACACAAAAATATTAAGATGTGTAATCATTCAAAAGTATCCCGATGGTTAAAATTGAGTATAAAATTGAACATTGTATATATATATATAGAGATATTTGAACTTGATTATAACTCAATCAACTCTTTTTGTGATAAAGAGGGTATCACTAGTACCACAAAATGCATGCATCAAATAGTTGAGTTTGATTACGTAACAACTTGTGAGAGGGTATAAGGTGCCTTCGAAGAAAAGTCATAGTAATTATGAAGCGCTTATTATTCAGCGGTCGTAGAGAAAAAATTCAAGAGACGGTAGGACTTATTAGCATATGCCCACTATTAAATTTAAATATTTTCCAAATGCTTTGTCTTTTTCCATTTTTTTGTTTAACGATTTGAAAGGTTTGGCATGAGGATCGGATTCCTAAATCTTGTGCTTTGTGTTTAACGATTTGAAATATTTGGTCGTAGGATAGGATTCCCAAATGGTTTTTTAGGTTCATGTTTTTTAACTTTGAATTTGTATATGTTTTACTTATCCAATGTTAATAAAACTGCGCACACACTTATAAAAATTTCTTTATGAAGATTTTAAATATCTATTTTAAAAATAATTTTGTTGGTATATTTATTTTTATTCATTTTAGTTTGTAATCATATTATATTTACATAAAATATAGGTCATGTATTTTGGCTATAATTTTTTATTTATTCATCTAATTTGAAAATGGAAAAGAACCTATACAAATGTATTGGAAGACCTAGGCTCTAAAATATAGAAAGTAAATTGATTATGCGATGCTCGCACGAAGTTGGTTCCACTTTTTGGTGACACTTAAGAAATCGAAAACGCATTTCCAAAGTGTAAATTGATAATGCGTATGCGTTATTGATGGTATGTTCGGAAAAGTTTGAGCCCAAAGACGAGGCTAAGGTTAGTAAGACAGTATCGCATACGCATTTTTTAAAAATTAAACATCGCATATGCGATATGGAAAACCAAAAAAAACAAAACAGAGGTCACAGGCCTCACTTTGTCATTTGCACAGTGACCTTTTTGGGAGAGCGATAAACCGTACCGATGATAAACCGCACCAGCGATTTGCATTTAAGCATTTAGAGGTCGATTTGGAGGTGGATGTGGAGGTGGCTTGGCTCCAATGGCAGGTAAGTACTCATATCAATTACAAATTGTTTCCAATTTTTTTATTGTTTTGTTAATTTCATAGTTTTTATATTTGTTAACACAAATTTAATAAAAAAAATTAAATTAAATCAAAGAATGATAAATTAAAACAATTTGTATTTTGTTGTTTAAATCTTAGTAGATAACAGAAATGAGCAAGATACTGTGGAAAACGAACCCACTAATAACCAAGAACCAAACCCAAACATGAACCCAAACCCAAACCCAGAGAGGGAAGAAGATCGGAACTCACAGATTCTAGCGGGTTTGGGTGCATTGAGGCACCTTAGCTCATCTTTTAGAGGGGGGGATCATTTGAGACAATCTTTAGCCGAGGAATTGCACACCATAACAAACATAATTTCCAATTCCCAAGGAGCTCTGTACAACATTAGCTCGTACAAAGACTCTAGGAGGAAATATTATTCCGATGGTTTGAGTTATAAAGACATCAAAAACCTAAAGATTACAAAATACCAATTGTTCTCACTATTCCGGGACCTTGGCACCGGATTGGTTCCACCCACCAATCGAGCACACATTTCCATAGACTGGTGCATGGAACCAAATGTGAAATCCAATTGAATGGATCATTGGTATATGGTCTTCAAAGAAGACCCTCATTGTGATAGGGACATCCCATTTTATTTCCTGAGGAAGTTGTATGCAGAATTCATCATAGGGAAACATGTTAACTATTTTGATATTTTAGGCTTCCAAGGTTTTGGTCATGGGATGCCCCAAGATAGAGAAGGGGCCGGGACTGATCCTAACCATGTGCCACGCCCTCGACGCACACCAAAACCCCCTTGGGTATATCCTCCTGTGGGTCCTGTGATTGAGGATACACAGGAGGCCTTATTTGGCTTGGCAGATACATTGCTTCAGCATGGGACTGATGTCCAATGCAATGTAGGCCAAGGGGTTGGAAATTCTAATGTCGGCCCATCGCAAAGTAAGGATCCATCTATAGATCATACTGGAGACAGAGAGCGTTCAGAGCGTCGTGTTACTCCAAACCCTTACACATCATGTGGAGGCATGTTCTGTGGCCATGCTTCAGAGTTCTGGGACGATGGATTAGTTTGATTTGTAAGTAAAACTCATTATTTTCATATTATATTTTGTTTTATCTCACAATTTTCAATTGTTTCACAATTTATTTCTATTTAATTATTTAACAAATTATGTGAACAAATATATAGTTGTTGTCCCATGGCACCCCAGATTCGCATAGTCGGTCGATTAATGTTGAGAACATTGATGCTACTGTCAATATTGCATATGGGTTTGGTTCTTCACCATTAGCAGTAAGAATTGTGACTTTTTAATTTGTCAATGTTATTTCAATATTTATAGTAGAGATTGTAACATTCAATACATCCTTATCTGGATACAATATGTTTTATGTTGGGTGATTAGAATGAGTACATTGAATCCCATCCTTGTCCCTCTCATGTAGAGGTAGATTCCTAGATGCAGGTATTATTTTAAATATGCTTTTAATTATGTTTCATTTTCTTTGAAAAGATTATTTTTCGTCCATCCTGTATATGTCTTGTTTTCTTTGTATAATATGACATTGACATATGTTACTTTATGCAGGCATCTATTGAGCCATTAGTGTTTGAATAGCACCAAAGCGATGTTGTTGTCTACCCACCTCTTCCCCCTGCCAGGTACATGTATGTTTCGCTTTCTTTGAAAACATCATTTTCCCTCCATGTAGTATATATGTCTCTGATTCTTTTTATTATCTGAATTTGACATATGTTACTTTATGCAGGCTTCTAGTGAGGCACCGATGCTTGAAGAGCACTAGATCGATGACCCACATATAACGATCTAGCAAGTACGTTTATGTATCGCTTTCTCTTAATTGCAATTTTAATGATTCAACATGTACTTTTTTAATTTTTTGAAATTGTCTAATTGTATCTTTATCCTTTTGTATGTAGGAACATGAGTTTGATGAATATGTCCAAAAAATGAACTTCTTCACTAATACAATTAGAATTCATTTTCTCTCGTTGCTAGTTAATCGATCCACTGGTTACACACCTCCTCACGTCTCCAAGGTATATTATATATTGCAACTCTTACTTATATTGATTTTTGTACATGCAAGAATATTTTTCCTTGTTTCCCTGATTGATATGTCTCATTTTCTTTGTATTATTTGACATTGACATATGTTACTTTATGCAGGCATCTATTGAGCCAGTTGTCCTTGAAGAGCACCAAAGCGAGGTTGTTGTTGACCCACCTCTAATGAGCCAGCAGGTACATTTATGTATCGCTTTCTTTGTACATTTATGTATCGCTTTCTCTTTGTACGTTTATGTATCACTTTGACATATGTTACTTTATGTAGGAATCTATTGAGCCAGTGGTGCTTGAATAGCACCAAATTGAGTTTGTTGGTGACCCACCTCTTCCCCCCCACCAGGTACATGTATGTTTTGCTTTCTTTGAAAACATCATTTTCTGTCCATGTAGTATATATGTCTCTGATTATTTTTATTATCTGAAATTGACATATGTTACTTTATGTAGGCTTCTAGTGAGGCACCAGTGCTTGAAGAGCACCAAAACCAGTGACCCACCTTTGACAAGCCAACAGATACGTTTATGTATCGCTTTCTCTGATTTGGTGCTTGAAGAGCACCAAATCGGCGATCGACGTCTTTCCCCCCAATGTACATGTATATTTTCTGACATTGGAATATATATTTTTTTATGCATCTTGATAGTGAGAAAGTGGTTCTTGAAGAGCACCCAATCGGGGTCGCTGCTAGTGAGGCACCACAACCCACCATTAATTACTCACATACAGTAAGTAAAAATATTATATTGGTTTGGAATTTGAACAAATGGACATAGAATTTTGATAGGATGGTAAACTAACTTACTAATTTTGGTTTTTCTACAGTCTCCACTGATCTGACCTATCCCTCTTGTTTAGTGATGAGGATCACGATTGTGCAGTCGAAAAAGAAATCTAGACTTCTCCGAAGACATTGGAAGTCGCAGCGAAATGGGGGATAACTACAATAAATGTATAGGGGGGATACATAGATGTAAATTTTTGTTTTTATACACATAGATGTACAGTTTGATCCACTTTTTTTTATTATGGCCATGTGGCATGCCAATTTTTGTAACATTATTTGTATACATATATAATATAAACCAAGGTTCAAATTTATACATATATCGTTGACTTGATCTTGGAACATGATATGGTTGAATTGATGTTGGAACATGATATGTGTGGTTCATCTATGTGATATAATGATTTGTGTGGTTCACATGTGCGCTAGTATGAATTTCCAATACTTAAAAAAAGAATTTATGACTCATCCACTTTTTAATATTATGGCTATCCTCAACTTTCTAACATCATAACCATACCATACACTACCTAAATTACATACAATAACATCATAACACTCAATTTACATGTGTTTCTACTTCTAAGTCATGCATGCATCTGTAATCTACCATATCATACCCTACAATACCCTATGCTACTAACATCATACCATACTAACATACAATAAAATACCATAACATAACATACTAACATCATACCATACCATTGTAATATACCATACCATACCCTACAATACCCTATAATAACATAACATGTACCATAACATACTAACATCATACCATACTAGTTCTACATACCATACCATAATAACATGTACCACACCATTCCATATATGTACATGTGTTTCTAGTTCCATCTCATAACTTGTAAAGAGGTCACTAAACCATAGTACCATGTCATAACTTGTCAACCCTAGTGATAGCATGCAAATTGGTGTTCATAAAACCCTAGTTGGTTTTCAATATGTACATGTCCATTTGTTTCTAGTTGCAGCTAATAACTTGTAAAGAGGTAACTAAACCCTAGTTCCATGTCAAAACTTGTCAACCCTAGTGATAGCATGCAAATTGGTCTTCATGAAACCCTAGTTGTTTTCCAATTTGTACATGTCCATGTGTTTCAGTTCCATCTCATAACTTGTAAAGAGGTCACTCAAATCTAGTTCCATGTCATAACTTGTCAACCCTAGTGATAGCATGTAATTTGGTGTTCATGAAACCCTAGGTGTTTTCCAATTTGTACATGTCCATGTGTTTCTAGTTCCATCTCATAACTTGTCAACCCTAGTGATAGCATGCAATTTGGTGTTCATGAAACACTAGTTGGTTTTCAATATGTACATGTACACGTGTTTCTAGTTCCATCTCATTACTTATAAAGAGCTCACTAAACCCTAGTTCCATCTCATAACTTGTCAACCCTAGTGATAACATGCAAATTGGTGTTCATGAAACCCTAGTTGGTTTCCAATTTGTACATGTCCATGTGTTTCTAGTTCCATCTCATAACTTGTCAACCCTAGTGATCGCATGCAAATTGGTGTTCATGAAACCCTAGTTAGTTTCCAATTTGTACATGTCCATGTGTTTCTAGTTCCATCTCATAACTTTTAAAGAGCTCACTAAACCCTAGTTCCATCTCAGAACCTGTCAACCCTAGTGATAGCATGCAATTTGGTGTTCATGAAACCCTAGTTGTTTTCCAATATGTACATGTCCATGTGTTTCTAGTTCCATCTCATAACTTGTAAAGATGTCACTAAACAATAGTTCCATGTAATAACATATCAACCCTAGTGATAGCATGAAAATTGGTTTTCATGAAACCCTAGTTGGTTTCCAGTATGTACATGTGCATGTGTTTCGAGTTCCATCTCATAAATTGTAAAGAGCTCACTAAACCATAGTTCCATCTCATAACTTATCAACCCTAGTGATAGCATGCAAATTGGTGTTCATGAAACCCTAGTTGGTTTCCAATTTGTACATGTCCATGTGTTTCTAGTTCCATCTTATAACTTGTAAAGAGCTCACTAAACCCTAGTTCCATTTCATAACTTGTCAACCCTAGTGATAGCATGGAAATTGGTGTTCATGAAGCCCTACTTGGTTTCCAATTTGTACATATCCATGTGTTTCTAGTTCCATCTCATAACTTGTAAAGATCTCATTAAACCCTAGTTCCATCTCATAACTTCTCAACCCTAGTGATAGCATGCAATTTGGTGTTCATGAAACCCTAGTTGTTTTCCAATATGTACATGTCCATGTGTTTCTATTCCATCTCATAACTTGTAAAGAGGTCACTAAACCATAGCTTGATTTCATAACTTGTCAACCATAGTGATAGCATGAAAATTGGTGTTCATGAAATCCTAGTTGGTTTCCAATATGTACATGTCCATGTGTTTCTAGTTCCATCTCATAACTTGTAAACCCTAGTGATAGCATTCAAATTGGTGTTCATGAAACCCTAGTTGGTTTCCAATTCGTACATGTCCATGTCTTTCTAGTTCCATCTCATAACTTGTAAATAGCTCATGAAACCCTATTTCCATCTCACAACTTGTCAACCCCAGTGATAGCATGCAAATTAGTGTTCATGAAACCCTATTTGGTTTCCAATTTGTACATGTCCATTTGTTTCTAGTTCCATCTCATAACTTGTAAAGAGCTCACTAAACCCTAGTTCCATCTCATAACTTGTCAACCCTAGTGATAGTGTACAAATTGGTGTTCATGAAACCCTAGTTGGTTTACAATTTGTACATGGCCATGTGTTTCTAGTTCCATCTCATAACTTGTCAACCCTGGTGATAGCATGCAAATTGTTGTTCATGAAACCCTAGTTGGTTTCCAATTTGTACATGTCCATGTGTTTCTAGTTCCATCTAATAACTTGTAAAGAGCTCACTAAACCCTAGTTCCATCTCAAAACTCGTCAACCCTAGTGATAGCATGAAAATTTGTGTTCATGAAACCCTAGTTGGTTTTCAACATGTACATGTCCATGTGTTTCTAGTTCCATCTCATAACTTGTAAAGAGCTCACTAAACCCTAGTTCCATCTCATAACTTGTCCACCCTAGTGATATCATGCAAATTGGTGTTCATGAAACCCTAGTTGGTTTTCAATATGTACATATCCATGTGTTTCTATTTCCATCTCATAACTTGTAAAGAGCTCACTAAAACCTAGTTCCATCTCATAACTTGAGTCAACCCTAGTGATAGCATGCAAATTTGTGTTCATGAAACCCTAGTTGGTTTTCAATATGTACATGTCCATGTGTTTCTAGTTCCATCTCATAACTTCTAAAGAGCTCACTAAACCCTAGTTCCATCTCATAACTTGTTAACCCTAGTGATAGCATGCAAGTTGGTGTTCATGAAACCCTAGTTGGTTTTCAATATGTACATGGAAATGTAATTAAATGTATATTAAACTAAAAACATAAAAAATGTAAATTTCAACAACTCGAGAGCACGTTATTTTCCAAATTATATTTGTTGGTGTCTAAACACGCCGTTCTTGGTGCCTCCAATGTGCCATGGATAGTGTTTGTATCCTAGGCATACGAAAGGCTAGACATTAGTAACATCATAAGAAAAAAATGAGAACCCAATGAAAATGTGCAAACATGATTTATAGATAACTCACATGAGGTTGTACGATCGTGTTTATAGTGTCCAATATACTATGAATAATATTATGTCTATGAATGGTATTGGTCAATTATAGGTTTATTACATTAGGAATAAAATAAGGCTAAATAATTGAAATTGTGCTTCAACATTCACTTCAAAGGTTAAATAACGCACCTCACAATGCACTCAGATGAGTAGGCCATTTGGATCATCTCTGGTGTAGACGGTGTCCATCAATATTTCGTGCTCTATATGAGCTAGCGAGTATCAATCTTTCGTGTATGCATCAGGATGTTTATACCAAATACTAGGTTGGTGAAGTGGTATACAATAGATCCTGGTCTATAATCCTAATATACATATCCACCCTTCCTTTTCTGTTGTGATGCAAGTGTCAAGTACTCCCCTTTTATAACCATCAAGTCAGTTGGGAATTCAATATTTTCATTATTTGTAATAGGTTCTAGAATGGTTTGTTTCCCCTCTACGTAATGTGCCAACCAATAGCTAGAACCCCATTCATTATTTTTTGGGGCAACCACTGCATATATCTGACTTGTGAAAGGAAATAGCTCAAGTTAACAATACATTTTTAAAATAAGGTCTTGCATTTCTAATTTCTACATAAATTAAATTCTACATAGGTCGAGTAAACGATACATAAATGCATTTTCTTATTTAGGTACTACTCATGTACATGCTTGTATGAGATTCTATATGTGATCATAGTCTGTAGAAATATGTGCCTGATCATCTTCCAAATGGTATATTTCATTAACCCCGTTGAAATTTGTGCCAAGTGTCACTCGTCCCATGTATCAACGGTATATGTATACTCACAATCATCCCATTCATCGATGCTACAGGAACTACAAAAGAAAGCCTTCAATCTTGTCCAAATTTGTAGGGTCTAGTTGTCTAAGCTTCTCATTGAATGGAACTGTCGAGTTCCATGCAGTGTGTTCATTCGATGTGATTGGGATCGGTCCATATTTGTCACCTCCCAGAATATTCTCCACACTAGGTGTTTCCTTGTTGCTTGTTCTCCCATGACAGATGCACACCATTTCACTATAGATGCAACGTCTTGAAAGAGAGCACTTGTAAACTTATCTCTTCCCTTCGAAGGGTAGTTTTAATCCATGCACCAGCACCATCGTGCTCTCCTTTTCCATGACCAGTTTCAAGGGAGTTCCATACATGTGGCACCTTGTATTTTATGTGCAACAAACACAACCATTCAAATACATGTGCATTCTAGAACTGTCTAGCACAACCATATGACCAAATGAAATGATGATAAAATGGTATATCCATAGCTATCACATGATCATAGAATAATTTAAAGCAATATTGCATGTAATGGATGTCATGGGTTGGGTCGTCACTTATGTAGAAGTGATTGCTTTCAGTATCACACATGTCTCTGCATTGGTATCTGTCCCATGTCGATACGTGATATGCACCATTATGCTCAACTGCTCTAAGTGATAGTATTGACTTTGTATTTCATTTTGTGGTTGTAGGGTGTAATTTTCCGCAAAGTCAACCACTGATAGTATTGTTCTGAGAGGGAAGGTGTCCCGACATATTCTAAATTTCTCATCTTGCCACCATGCCATATCGACATGTTGACTATACTATTGGATCTTTCCATGAAACTCTGAAATAAAATCACATACTTGCACCTAGTGTAAAAAAATAAACACAGTTATAAAACCACATAAAAAGATGTGTACATGAATATTAATATGTCAAAATTCAACAATTTACTTGTGAAGTCACCAATTTAATCTTCCTGCTTTCTTTCCCATCATGTAGCTGATATGTCTCATACTAATAGTTTTGCTTCTCGACAATTGCATTCCCGAATGCTTGATCTTCACTTTCATGGATGCAATCAGACCATAATGATAGCCCACCACAATTGTTGCAAGAACCATCTACACATTGTTTTAAGTAATGTGTCTGCCCATCTTGCCTTGGACACATTATGCTATGGATGGAATCTCTGGATTACATTGGTGGTACTATACTTGAGCATTCCTGCACATGGTTAGGATGCAAAAAACAATGTATATGTGCAAATCTATGGTAATATAGGTCAAACTATATGCGGTATCTACAACAACAAATGTTCCAGATGGTATTGATTCTAACATACCAAGGCCTGCATTTTTCAAAAGATCTTTGCCCGAGCCTTAGCTCTACGTGGGAAAATTTAAACATCTCAAATAGTTGAGTTTGTGTCATGTCAATATAATGTTTAACATGAGGTTCATTGTTTCTAGAACCCCTACAATGTTTTAACATATTCTTCATGTTAGAAGAAGGCCTAGTGTTATCATGCCAAAACGTGTGTACTAGGCCCTTCACTGCTTCGACTAACTTCATGTCTTTGTGGGGCAACCTAGCACTAAATGCCCATAATGTTTCCATTTGTCCCTCTACATCAAGGTTGTCTCTTCTTACTGAATATTTTTTAAGTGTCTTTGGATGTAAAGGCACAATTTGTGATGTGCATTTAAGTAAACGACGTTGTCTTGTAGATCTACACAATTGATTTAGCCAATAGACGACGAGCCACATTATAGTCCTATGAACGAGTTTTTTTACCAATCGATTTGAATGCAGCAGCAAGAGATTTAAGAATGTGATTACTTGATTCAATATTCTTCATTGTTCTTCTATCTAAATTTCTTCTAACAGTTTCCATATTTCTAGATTTAAGCAAAGCTAAAAACAATTGGCATTGATCGGCTTCGAATTTGTTATCAAAATATTGTTTCATTATTTGAGAACAATGACGAAGGATAGTGCGTTTAGCCCCCTTACCTTCCATGGAAGTCAATTCGCTCTCATCCACATGTATGCGTTTAGGAGTTCTCTTTCATTTTGATGCAAAATTTATTGTCATTTGAAATGTTGGAGTGACGTTTACATCAACTATAGGGTGACAACTTCGATTAGGGGATTGAACCACCGGCCATGGTTGTTGCTGAGTCACATTTGCATTGGGAGTAACATGATTATTTAACTCTTCACAAGATTTTCCGTTTACTAATGGGTCAATAACATCATTTTCCATATAACCAGCTTCCGTTAATGTTACATTATTTTCCTCAGCCTCTACGTCAGGTCTGTTGAGGGGGAATGGGAACAGTTTGCTCATGTAATGAATGCCGATGATTTCTTGAATCTTCCCTCTTTTTTTCTTTTTTATTTTCAGCTTCTTCCGATGTAAGCACCTTCCTCGCTGACTTTCGACCTCTATTGCGTACATTCCCCATTGAAATCCACCCAAACTTTTACAAAACCTATGGAATTATGTCAGTAATAATTAAATTGCACGTTGAACAGTTCTCTGTCCGTGGGTTTAGAAGAATTATGTCTTTTTCTATAGTAAACCTGGCCCACAGCATGCAACCTAACATTTTTTATATAACACATATCGCATATGCAATATAACGCACCTCTGTTTATCGCATATGCGATATATCACATATGCGTTTTGGAGATCACGTAAAAAAACTGCCCATTAATTAAAAAGCAATGGAGATCACATAAAAAAACTTCCCATTAGTTAAAAAGCATTGTATCCATAACGCATATGCGATATATCGCATATGCGATTTAGTGCATATACGATATATTGCATATGCGATTTAGTGCATATCAAATATCCAACTTGACATTACATGGGGTGGATCATGGCCCAACATTACATTGGTTATGAGCGGGCGGAGTCAAAGGAGGGAGAGGAAGTTGTGGAGGGAATCATGGGAGGGAGGGATGGGTACGATGATGATGACTATGATGATGATGATGATGACTATGATAACGATGATTATGATGATGATTACGATGATTATGAGCATGATGATGACTATGATGGTGATTATAATGGTGATAATAGTGATGATGATGAGGATGATGACTATGATGCTAATGATGAGGATGAGGATGATGATGAGGAGGAGGAGGAGGAGGAGGAGGATGAACATGAGGATGAGGGTGATGACGATGATGATGATAATGAGGATGATGATGATGATGATGATGATAATGAGGAGGATGATGATGACGACGATGATGATGAACAATGATGGTGATGATGGTGATGATGATGATGATGATGATGAACAATGATGGTGATATTGAGGAGGAGGAGGATGATGAGGAGGAGGAGGAGGAGGAGGAGGAGGATGATGAACATGAGGATGAGGGTGATGATGATGATGATGATAATGAGGATGATGATGATGATGCCGATGACGATGATGATGAACAATGATGGTGATGATGATGATGATGATGAACAATGACGGTGATATTGAGGAGGAGGATGATGATGACTATGATGATGATGATGAGGATGAGGGTGATGATGACGATGATGATGAGGATGACGATGATGAGGATGAGGATGATGATGATTACGATGATGATGATGATGATGAACAATGATGGTGATGAACAATGATGGTGATGATGATGACGACGATGACAATGATGATGAATAATGATGGTGATGATGATGAGGAGGAGGAGGAGGATGACTATGATATGATGATGAGGATGAGGGTGATGATGATGACGGTGACGATGGTGATGAACAATGATGGTGATGATGATGAGGATGAGGGTGATGAGGATGATGATGATGATTATGATGATGATGATAAGAATGAGGGTGATAAGGAGGTGGATGATGAGGAGGAGGAGGAGAACTATGATGATGAACATGAGGATGAGGGTGATGATGATGATGATTATGAGGATGATGATGATGATGATGATGACGAGGATGATGAACAATGCTGGTGATGATGATCATGATGATCATGATGATGATAAGGATGAGGATGACGATGACGATGATGACAATGGCGATGATGATGAACAATGATGGTGATGATGAGGAGGAGGATGATGACTATGATGATGAGGAGGAGGATGATGACTATGATGATGAGGATGAGGATGAGGGTGATGATGATGATGATGATGATGATGATGACGACGATGACGATGACGACGATGACGATGATGATGAACAATGATGGTGATGATGATGAGGATGAGGATGAGGGTGATGATGATGATGATGATGATGACGATGAGGATGGTGATGGTGATGATGATGATAATAGCAATGAGGATGATGATGATGATGATGATGATGATGACGATGATGATGATGATGATGAACAATGATGGTGATGATGATGACGACGATGAGGATGTGATGGCGATGATGATGACGATGATGATGAACAATGATGGCGATGATGATGAGGAGGAGGAGGAGGATGACTATGATGATGAGGATGAGGATGAGAGTGATGATGATGATGATGATGAGGATGATGATGATGATGACGACGATGACGATGACGACGATGACGATGATGATGAACAATGATGGTGATGATGATGAGGATGAGGATGAGGGTGATGATGATGATGATGATGATGAGGATGAGGATGGTGATGGTGATGATGATGATAATAGCAATGAGGATGATGATGATGATGATGATGATGATGACGATGATGATGATGATGATGAACAATGATGGCGATGATGATGAGGAGGAGGAGGAGGATGACTATGATGATGAGGATGAGGATGGTGATGGTGATGATGATGATAATAGCAATGAGGATGATGATGATGATGATGATGATGATGACGATGATGATGATGATGATGAACAATGATGGTGATGATGATGATGACGATGAGGATGTGATGGCGATGATGATGACGATGATGATGAACAATGATGGCGATGATGATGAGGAGGAGGAGGAGGATGACTATGATGATGAGGATGAGGATGAGAGTGATGATGATGATGATGATGAGGATGATGATGATTATGATGAAGATGATGATGACGATGATGATGCACAATGATGGTGATGAACAATGATGGTGATGATGAATAATGATGATGATGAGGATGAGGGTGACGATGAGGATGATGATGATGGTGATGGTGATGATCATGAGGACGATGAGGATGATGATGATGATGATGATGATGATGACAATGATGATGAATAATGATGGTGATGATGAGAAGGAGGATGATGATGACTACGATGATGAGGATGAGGGTGATGATGATGATGATGATGATGATGACGAGGATGAGGATGATGATGATGATGATGACAGTGATGATGATGATGAACAATGATGGTGATGGTGATGATGATGAAGATGATGAGGATGAGGGTGATGAGGATGATGATGATGATGATGACTATGATGATGATGATAAGGATGAGGAGGCTAATGACTATGATGATGAACATGAGGATGAGGGTGGTGATGATGATGATGATGAGGATGACGATGATGATGATGATGAACAATGATGGCAATGATGATGATGATGAAGAGGACGATGAGGATAAGGATGATGATGATGATGATGACGATGAGGATGATGATGAACAATGATCATGATGCTGAGGAGGAGGAGGAGGAGGAGAAGGATGACTATGATGATGATTATTAGGATGAGTGTGATGATGATGATGATGATGAGGATGATGATTATGACGAGGATGAGGGTGATGAGGAGGAGGAGGAGGAGGAGGAGGATGATGGTGATGATGATGATGATGATGATGATGAGGATGCTGATGTTGATGATGATGATGCCAACGATGACAATTATGATGAACAATGATGGTGATGAGGAGGAGGAGTACGATGATGATGAGGATGAGGGTGATCATGATGAGGATGATGATGATGATGATGATGATGGCAGTGATGATGATGATGTACAATGGTGGTGGTGATGATGATGATGATGATGAGGGTGATGAGGATGATGATGATGATGATGACTATGATGATGATGATGAGGATGAGAATGATGATGATGATGAGGAGGAGGAGGATGATGATGATGATGATGATAATGATGATGACGATGATGATGAAGAATGATGGTGATGATGATGAGGAGGAGGATGATGACTATGATGATGATGAGGATGAGGGTGATGATGATGAGGATGATGATGACGATGATGACGATGGTGATGAAAAATGATGGTGATGATGATGAGGAGGAGGATGACGATGGTGATTAAAAATGATGGTGATGATGATGATGAGGAGGATGAGGGTGATGATGATGATGATGATACAGATGATGATGGTGATGATTATGATGATGATGAGGATGATGATGATGATGATGATGACGACAATGATGATGAACAATGATGGTGATGATGAGGAGGAGGAGGATTATAACTGAGGATGAGGGTGATTATGATGAGGATGATGATGAGGATGATGATGAGGATGATGATGATGGTGACGATGATGATGAACAATGATGGCGATGATGATGATGAGGATTAGGATGAGGGTGATGAGGATGATGATGATGATGATGATGACTATGATGATGATGAGGAGGATGAGGGTGATGATGATGATGACAACGATGAGGATGAGGATGATGATGATGATGATGATGATGATGATGTACAATGATGCTGATGATAATGATGATGACTATGATGCTGATGATGAGCATGAGGATGATGTGGAGGAGGAGGAGGAGGAGGAGGATGACTATGATGATGAACATGAGGATGAGGGTGATGATGATGATGATGATGATGATGATGAGAATGATGATGATGATGATGACGACGATGGCGATGATGATGAACAATGATGGTGATGATGATGATGATGATGATAAGAGTGATGAGGATGAGGATGATGATGATGACTATGATGATGATGGCGTGGATGAGGGTGATGATGATGATGAGGATGAGGGTGATGATGATGATGATGAGGATGATGATGGTGATGATGATGATGATGATGATGATGAGGATGATGATGATGATGATGACGACGACGATGATGATGATGAACAATGATGGAGATGATGAGGAGGAGGAGGAGGATGATGACTATGATGATGAGGATGAGGATGAGGGTGATAATGATGAGGATGATGATGATGATGATGATGATGATGATGACGCTGACGATGATGATGAAAAATGATGGTGATGATGATGATGATGATGACAAGGATGAGGGTGATGATGATGATGAGAAGGAGAAGGATGATGATGATGATGATGATCATGATGACGATGATGATGACAATGATGATCAACAATGATTGTGATGAAGAGGGGGAGGTGGATGATGACTATGATGATGATGATGAGGATGAGGGCGATGATGATGATGATGACGATGACGATGATGATGAACAAATATGGTGATGATGATGGTGGTGGTGGTGATGGGGAGTCTAAATGGTATTACAAAGGGATAAGGATTCCATTACTCTTTTTTACTGGTGTACCAAATTAGTTAAGAAAATTATAACGCATATGCGATATGAATTGCATATGGGCTATATCACTTATGCGATATGAATTGCATATGCGATATAGTGCTTATGCGACATGAATAAGCTATAATGCATATGTGTGTTTTAAAAATTTAAAAACTCGACAGGAATAAGGTTTGGCATTATGTTCGAAATTAGCTTCGGACTACCGAACCTATTGGCTAGGACATAAAAACCAGGGCTATTGCCTGTCCTTCAGAATTCTATCAATATGCTCATTTTTGATGGTGTGTTTTTCTTTGATAAACACGGTGGTTTTTTATGAAAATTTAAAATATTGTAAAGTACGATCTTACGATTCTGAATATGTAATATTTTCCTTCAAATGTATGTTTTAATTATTTATTATTATTTTTCTAAATGACACGGATTAGTTTTCGAAAATAGATACATCAATTGTTTTTTTATATAAATTTTGATTTCCTTTACCATTTGCCAAGAAAACTATATGGTGCACTTGAAGAGAGCGAGCTCTACAATATTATATATAGAAATCACAAATTTCATTAATTTTTTCCTCTAAAGTGTTGCATCTGCACACAACATTTTCATTTTGAGTTTTTCTAATTTCAATATTTAATAAAAAAAAATTCATGAAACAATATGAATAAACAGTGTTGCACTAGGCGCATATGTCCTTTCAAATCTCGAAGATTTTATACAAAAATGACATCATTTACCTCATATATTGTTGCACCTACACAAACATATATGTTATGATGTGCTGAAATTTTGAAAACCCAATTTCACAGAAACTAATTTTATAATAATTTACATACATTTTTTCTGCATAAATGTTATATATTATGAAATATGATTCAAATACATTAGGGAAGTACCCCTAATTCTCACCTAAAGTCAGAGGTTCCATGTTTTTTGAGTATTATGTGGCGTCTAACATGTCTTTAAAGGAGTCCATGATTGTGCATCAGCCCTTTGTTAAGACTATGATAGTGGGGTCTAACACTTGATCTTTTCATTCTAAGGATTTGTTAACTTCCTTAATTTCAATAAAATATAAATTTAACTTTGGAAATTTTGGAAAAATAGAGGTGTACTAGAACCCCCTGATATCTACAACTCTATATAATTGTATTTACAAATTTGGATATTTTTCATACCAAACCCAGAGCCTAAGGTGAACATATGTAATATGTTATAAACAATAACATACTAATCTTACAAGAATGCAATTTTTTGGAGAGTTATACCTATTTTCCATATATAAAAGTTATATATTCCTGAAGGTTATATGATTGTATATGTTTCATTTATTTACACCATATTATAAAAGGATATGTAGGTACCTCTAAAAATTATTTTAATGGTTGGATTTCTATTTCTAAGGAAATCCATTGCACAAAATGATAGTAAAAAACTAACAAAATTGCATAAAAATAAAATTCATATAGGTTCAAAATGGTTGTTCAAATCTAAGTTCAATATTGATAATAGTATAGACAAACTTAAAGCTAGATTGGTTGCAAAAGGCTATTCACAGAAAGAAGGAATAAATTATGAGGATGATTTTTTTCACATGTAGATAAAATTAACACCATTAGACTAATGATTTCTTATCCATTGATTATGGTTGGAAGTTGCATCAATTGGATGTTAAGTCAACAATTTTGAATGGTGAAGAAGTGTGTTTTCTTCAACTAGAAGGTTTTGTAAAATAAGGACACAAACATCTTGTATGTAAGTTGGGAAAATCACTATATATTCTCAAACATGCTCCCAGATCATGGTATGTGAAAACAAATACTTTCTCCTTTCTGCAAAGTTTCATCAAAAGTAAGAGTGATTAAAATATTGACATAAAGAAAGGTGGATATCATAATTTTGCTAAATTATTTCATTATATGTTCATGATTAATCATAACAGGATGTGCCACAAAATTGATTAGTGAGATCGAAAGGGAGGTAGCATATGAATTTGAAATGAAGGATCGTCATCAGATGAATTATTGTTTAGGCATTAAGGTATGAATGGAAGATGATAAAAATCTGGTTATTCAAAGTAAATATACAATCTAATCAAGAGATTCAATATGCGTGAGTGTCATTCAATTTCTACTCCATTAAGATAGAATGTTAAGTTTCACAATTATCAACATACAAAAGAAGTTTAAATGGTACATTGTATCGATAATTGGTGGGAATTCTAAACTATGTAACTACAACAAGACCTACTATTCAATATTTAGTTAGAATACTTAGTCAATTCATAGCTAAACCACATGATAGTCACTAGAAAGTAGAGAAGAAAGTCATTCAATACTTAAGAGGGGCTATGGATTTTGATGTTGAATATACTAATCATTTGAATATTGGGTTCAAACAAGTTATTCAAATTTTGAACATGAAGGAGATCCAAATGGAAGAAGTCTGCCATTAATATCCATTCAGTATAAGATCAAGCATTGTGTCATGTAGCAACAAGAAGTATCCAATTGATTTCTTGTCCTCCATTTGAGTTGAGTGTAAAGCATTAACATGTAAGAGAAAATATTCAATCTAGGAAAAATGAATGAATGGAATGCAACAGAAATGATAATATGCTAGATATATCCACTAATCCTTTGGGAAAACACAAATTTGGATTATGTAGACAGAAGCTAGGTATGGTAGAGAATTCATCTATCCATTAAGGAGTGTTAGAAATAAATGGTTAAAATGAAAAAAATTAAGTTGTTAAGAAGTTGTTCCAATTTATAGAGTCAGGGTATTCTTAGCTATATGAATTGTTGTAGATTCATGTTTTCAAGAGTTTGTTGAATTAGCCCATATGTATAAATGTATGCCATTTCTAATCAATAAAATAGTCTATGATGGAAGAAAAATTTCGTCTCACCATTTTTGTGAGCAATATTGAGTGTATGTTAATTTTGTATTCAAATAGTCTATGATGGAAGAACAATTTAGTCTCACCATTTTTGTGAGCAATATTGAGTGTATGTTAATTTTGTGATTATTGCATGGTTGGTCTACTATGATAGTAAATAGAAAAAGTTCAAATTTGCAAAACTTGTATCCACTCTTTATGAAATAACATAGATGAAAGTAAAAAATGCATACATGTGCAACAAATACACATGATACAGCATATGCTCACAAGTGAGCAAGAATAAGGGTTGTTACAATGTGATGATATTAGAGAATGAATGTCTTAACACCACCGTAGATCCAAATCCTAGGCCCATCAAGTGCTGAGAGGGATCAAATCTCTTCTTGGGTATCCATTGATTTGATTCAAACCAAAAGACACATCTTTATTTTTATTTAAGGTACACATATAATATTTTTATTATTAATATTTAATATTATTTATGGCCGACATATAATATTTTTTATTTTATTATGAACGAAGATTTCAACATTTCCCCATACATGGTTTGAAAACAACATGCAAGGCCCTCCTACAACCATGGGTTGTTTAGGAGGCCTTAAATATGGTCATAAAACCATTTGCAAGGCCCTCCTAAACCATGTACAATAAAACAATGAGTTGTTTTGGAGGCCTTGCACATGGTTTTAAAACCAGGCCTCCTAAACAACCCATGGTTTTATTGTACATGGTTTTAGAAGGCCTTGCACATGGTTTCAAAACCATGTGCACATAGTTTTAAAGCCATGCACATGGTTTTAAAATCATCTGCACATGGTTTTAAAACCATGTGCAAGGGCAAAATTTTTTTGAGGATAATTCAAATTTTTATTTTTTATTATTTTGGCAGGTAGGAGCATTACAACATCTCCCCCATATTGTTTTTTTTCTTGACCCGCATTTTTTACGGATAATTAAATTTTTAGTTTTATATTGTTTTGTTAAGTAGGAAGATTACAACATCTCCCTCATATTAGGTTGTTTTTTTTGCGGCCATTTATTTTGGCTTATAATAAAAAAAAATATTATTTATTAATAAAAATAACGTTACGTAACGTTACAAGATATTCCTCATACTCGGCTGTAGAGCGCCTCTCGACGCAATAACAAAATATGAAGAAGTAGAATATGTAGGGAGCATGAACATATTATGAACCTATAAGTAGCCTCTCTATATATCATAGATTTGTGTGAGTTAGAATGTAAATACGTAGTATATTTTTGAGAACCTTAAAGGTTAAGTATACGTATGGTTATGGCATGACTTTTTCGAATATGATGTATGCATGTATATATGTTTATTGTT
>LPNX011170060.1:32168-136913 GCA_001517045.1 Pseudotsuga menziesii
AAATATTTGAAATTGATTATACTTCGGATCAATTTTTTTGTGGGTATCACTTGTACCATAAAATGCATGCATCAAATAGTTGAGGTTGATTATATAACAACGTAGTTGAGGTTGATTATGTAACAATGTGTGAGAGGGTATTGGACATTTCTCAAATCCACTCCCAGTTAAGGTCTTGTTCACAATCTTTACCAAAACCTCTTCTGAAACTCTCTGAGGAATCACATCAAAAGTTGAATTACAGAGAGAAAGTATAAATTATAAAGCTTTCAAAGTTATAAGCCTACAATAACATACAAGACAGCTGCAAGCCAAAAACCCTACTATGCTACAGCTTTGATCTCACCCTCTTACAACGGCCTCTAGATGGTTGGAGTTTGGACTATCTTGTTGCGATGAGAATGTCGGTGTGAAGGGCTGCAGATGGTATGCTTCCTGTAAGTGTGGGTTTTTTGTTTTGGGTTCTGTCACCTTTTAGTCCCAATCTTATTTATTTATGATTTTTCTTGTCTTGTTAGGCCACTGGGCACATGGAGTCCCTCCCTTGATATAGGGGACTAGTATCAACCATGGAATAAAAAAGCGGGAAGTTCCTTTATATCCAATTTTTGCAGGTTTTTGGATCCCTTTGCTTTCTATTTTATTGCATGGGGATTTATGTCTTCTTCTCCCTTCTTGTGCCTAGGCCATGATTGTTTATTGTTTTAGTTTTGTTTGGGGTTGACCGTCGTCTTTATATCTAGGTTGTGTCGGGTTCCTTTCTGCTATTTCGTCGGGCACCTCGGTTTGGGAGGGGTATGATTTTCTGGTGTGATTATTGACTTTTTTGATCTTTCCAATGATGTGAGGTCTTGTTGTTTGACCTCTCC
Organism: Pseudotsuga menziesii; assembly: GCA_001517045.1. NCBI lineage: Eukaryota > Viridiplantae > Streptophyta > Pinopsida > Pinales > Pinaceae > Pseudotsuga > Pseudotsuga menziesii. The sequence goes on from LPNX011170060.1 coordinate 33,038, forward strand.
GGTACCTTCGTATCTTACCCTGTTTTCACGGTCCCCTAGAGGGTAGGGGGCTATTATTTGATTTTTGCTCCAGGGTCTTTGTCTGTAGTTGCCATAGTCCTTTCTTACTGGGACTGGTTGTTCCCCTTCACTCCTTGTTGGCCCGGAAGTTGTTGCTTTGGACTCATTGTCACAGAATAGACAATGTGGTGTGTTTTGGTGTTGACTTGGATGATGGACTATCCTTCACGTGCTTGGTCCAAGCGTCACGACAAGACGATAAAAACCCAAGAAGGGAAACTCAGCTATATCTTGGGCCGTCATGTATACATGGATAAGGTTGGCACTTTGTGTTGACGGGATTTGATCGACAGACTAGAGTATTGCAGCTTGGGTAAGAAGGATTGGGTTGAGTGGGAAACAGTCTATTGGAAACCTATCTTAACCTATCTCCCAAGGATTAGTCTCCTGGTAAAAGGATGGTTGGTTTTCATTTTTTTCTTGAATATTCTCATGCATCTCTAATTTTGGACTCGTTATGGAAGATTGGTTCTGGTTATTTAGTCCTAAATCGTTGGCACTTGGCCTTCGAACCTCAGTGGGAGAGGGTGGTAAAAAGGTACCTTTGGGTTCTTCTCCTCGCATTACCTTTCCCTCTTTGGAGTTGGGACCTGTTGGTAGGGGTGGCGAATACTATTGGTCGCTTCATGGCTATGGATGAGGACTTTCAGTTAATATTTGACAAACAGATGGAACATGTCCTGGTTGAAATGCACCTTTCTTGGGGTCTTCCTGTGAAAATTGAGGTTAAGTCTAATTATATTACTTTCTTCCAGTAGATGGACTATCTCCATGTCCCCTTTTGATGTAATAAGTTCCATGCGGTGGGTCATCTTAGGTGCTCATGCCCTCTTCATCTTCATGGCTCTAGATCCTTCTCTTTTTCGGATGTTCCAAGGTCACCCAGCTGTGAGAATGGATCTCCCCAAGGGCCATATTTTCCTCCTTTTGGTGGTCAGTCTTCTCCACAAATGGGCATGTATGATTCTCTCTCTCCCTTTGTATTTGATGATATTTCAAAGGGTCAGTTACTATTTATTCAAGATGCGGAGGCAGGTGCTTCTTTATCGAAAGTTAGTGGGGAAGCTCCTACTGTGCCTTTGCAGCCGTCGGTCCATACCTACACACCTCTACCGGATTTCTTTCCCTCCACATCCCCTAGGAAGGTACTCTTTGTTTAGTTGATTCCCCGCCTCCTTTACTTCCTCAAAGTTTGGCCCCTCCTCTTCCACTATCTGTGAATCCCTCCTTCCCCATCTTACCATCACAGGATGGTACCCAATATTCTGAAGAGGCCCCCTTTTTACTCCAGAAGAATTCCCACCCTTGGTCAAAAAAGGTCCTGTTGTGAGTCAGTTAAGTCCACATATAAGACCTTGCTCATACCCTACCTTCTCAGACTCGACTCTCATGAAGTCACTTTCAATATTCTCGGTGTAGACTCCTGTCTCTCCCTCTACTCTCCCGCTTGACTCTATTCGCTTCGAGAATGTCATGATTCGTAAGTAAAAAAAGAAGCCTTTGCCGGACTCCAGTCTGGATGTCTATGCACTTTCCTATACTCCTCTGTCAGTTAGGATAAAAAATGCTGCTAGAAGCCGAACAGACTCCTTTCCTAGGGTTCTTAGAGAAACGACACCCTCGCGTAGCGGTGTTTAATGAAGATTATCTCCCTTAACATTCATGGCTTCAGAGGGTTAGGAAAACAAAAAACTCTCCGTTCTCTCTTTCTCTCACTTGCTCTAGAAATGATTTTGATACAAGAAACGATGTGCAGTCATTTCCCTACGCTCCTTGCATTCTCTAAGCTCCTCTCCGGTTGGGATTTTTGTTGTACTAATGCTTTGGGACTTTCTAGGGGTCTCTTGACATGATGGAATCCCCATACTGTGCATTGTAAGGCCTTTGAGACTGTAGGGGGGGATCTTGGTTCAAGCAAAGTTTAGGGGTTCTCCGGCTACCCTTTCTATTATAAACTGTTATGGGCCTTATTCGAGTCGTGTTTTATTTTGGAATAGAGTTATGGCAGGAGGCCTTCTTTCTCTACCAAATTTAATTCTAGCAAGTGATCTAAAATTTACTCTAAATGACGGTGAGATATGGGGGAAATCTGCCCAATTGGACCCACTTGCACCCTTCTTCAAAAAAATCCTATATGATAATAACCTGATTGACTTGGAATCCCTTTGTGCTAGCCTGACTTGGAAGAATGGTTGGGCAGGGGATGATGGGATCAGCAAAAGGCTAGATATATTTTTACTCTCGGCCTCTCTTGTGCCCCTCTTACAATGCTACAGAGTATGGTCGTCTATTGCTGATGTTTCAGATCATTACCCCATTTGTCTTGAATGGAATGCTCTAGTTACTGGTTCCTTTCCCTTTAAATTTAATAGGGCTTGGCTCATGGAAGAGGGGTTCACGAAGTGGGTTGGGGAGGTCTGGTCTTCTTTATCATCATTAACCCCTCAGGATGGTATGAATACTTTGGCACATAAAATTTGGTGTTTAAAAGTGAAGGCCAAAGTCTAGATGAATCCTTTAGCTAAAATGAGTAAGCCTTTGCTACTTACTCAGGAATCCTTGGAGGTGGATTTGCAAATAATGGACCTTCTAGAAGCTCATCCCTCGGGCATTCTGTTGTTAGAAAAACTCTAAGTTATTGTTGTTTCTTCGGGACCGAAAGAAATCCATCCTTTCCCACGAGCTTCTTACTTGGAAATTAAAAAGCAGGGTACGATGGGATACTCTGGGGGATGCTTATACAAAGTTCTTTCACTCTATTGCTTCAGCTCGTAGAAATAACAACTCCATCTAGGCCCTATAGAATGAAGACTTGACATGGGTTTACAGTGATGATTAGTTAAAAGAACTAGGAGTCAAACATTTTACTGGTATTTTTTTTAAGGATGATAATCAGACTAATATTGTTGATCAGTTAAAAGTTGTCGAACTCTTTCCTTCTTATTTATCTAAATAAGCGGCTGATTGTTTTGTTTTTGAAATTACTTTGGGTGAGATTGAAAGAGCTTCGAATACCTTCAAGAAGGATAAAATCCCATGTTTGGATGGCTAGCCGGTGGAGTTCTATCTGAGTTTCTTTGACATGGTAAAAGATGACTTATTGGCTGCTATAGAACACTAAAGGGATACTGGGTAGGTTTCTCCCTCACTGAATGCTACCTTCCTCTCATTAATACCTAAAATATAAAAAACTTTAACCTTTGCAGACTTTAGACCCATATCCTTATGTAACTTAGCCTATAAGCTAATCTAAAAAATTATTGCTCTCAAGTTAAAACCTTCCCTTGATGAGTGCATCTCACCTGAACAGTTTGGCTTCCTAATGAATAGGAATACCATGGAGCCAGTGGGGATTACGCAAGAAGCCATGCACACAATTAAGACCAAAAAGATATGTGCCCTTATACTCAAAATGGAACTGGTTAAAGCTTTTGACCAGGTAAATTGGGCTTATTTGAGATTCATTCTGTAGTATCCCATTAAAGGGGGTGAACTGGATTATGGGATGCATCACATCATCAAACTTTGCTATACTCATCAACGGATCTCCCTTGGGGTGTTTTACTCCTTCGAGAGGCATATGTTAGGGATGCCCTCTTTCACCCTTGCTCTTTATCCTTATCATCGAGGGTCTCATTTTTCTCATTAATGATGCTAAAAGGTGTGGCAGGATCAGGGAAATCAAAATTTACACCTCTCCCACCCTTAACCACTTACTTTTTGTGGATGATGTTGTGCTATTTTGTTTAGGCACCTTAAAAGAGTGGGTTGCTTTCAATGTCATTCTGGAGACTTTATGTTCGGCTTCTAGCGTGTGTATTAGCATAGACAAGTCTGGTTTTTTATTCAATGAAATGGATATGGCGATTTTGAATAACATCTAGCATGCTCTTCCCTATAGTGTGAATCCATTGCAAGAGGGTTTTAAGTATCAGGGTTACTACATCAAACCGCTGGGATATGAAGTGAAGGACTGGGTTTGGATTTTGAAAAGCTTTGAAAAAAGAATCAGAAATTGGTCTTACAAATTCCTGTCTCTGGGGGGCAGGCTGGTTCTTATACGGGTTGTACTCATTGTTGCCGCCTTTCAAACACCTAGGTTACATGGAAAAAATATTCAAGCCACTCGGTGTGTCCCTGGGGGAAAGTATCGAGTGAAGGCTGTGACCTTGTTCTTGACTCCTCCATTTAGGCTCAAATCCTAACGAAGCCAATGGGGGTAGACCCTATTAAGTTACTAAGGCTAATTACTTAGTGTTGTTGATGTATATGTAACTTCAGAATGTATTCTTCCATGTATCTTATGTATTGTAACCCGATGTTTATTCTGGGATGTTTCTATTATGTATTTGAGTCATGTGGTCATGCCCTGATGTTCCGATCGGGAGGATTAATAATGTAAACAAGTCATATCAAGTTATTAGGTAGGTCCCCACAGTTTCGGGGCACTTGAGTTATTATACACTAATTAAGGTGTAGGCTCGAGTAGTAATTATTAGGTCGAGCCTACGTGTGAAATGGTAATTCAAGTGAATGGACTAATATAAATAGAGAATGTGAGTCTCTCTATTTATCACTTGTGAATTACATCACTTGCTCTCTCAAGTGTGGTGCACCTTTGGATAAGGAAATACTTTGGCTTGACAGAAGACAGAAGGCTGCTGTTGTGTTGGGAGGTCATCTTACTGTTTTGGTTTCACATCTTGTGGTGATACTGTCTTAGAGGAAGTTGAGGGGTTTTCTCCATTTATGGTTTCCCCTATAAAAACTCTTTGTGTCTCTTGTCTCATGTGATGTGCTTATGTTATTGCTGTGCTTGTTATTCTCTCAGTCAAAAGATCTTATTATAATGCTAGCTTAAATGTTGCAAAACTAACATGGAATCAGAGCTAACCTGAGAAGAAGACACTGTGCAGCTGCGGAGCCTAGGGCTTCCTTGTTTGTGGATATTTCTCCACTAATTTTCAGCAAAAGTAAGGTGGACTTACTCTCCTCCCTAGGGCGCATCTTTCTGTCGAAACAGAATTCAATTCTGAGGTTTTTCAGTTTTGGACCTGTCACTAGGGTTGGAAATTAGGGCTTTTTATAGAAGAGGAATTTTTCAGTGAGCCCAGGCATGGATTGTTCTCCTCCCCAAAATCGAAGTTAGGAACAAATTTGAAGGCATTTGGGTGGACAGAACTCCGGAAAAGCAAAACCCTTGTTGCTCCTGAACCAGCTCTACAGGATTTCAGCTCAAGCTTCAGATTTGACATCTTGAACCTGGTAATATCTAAAATCTTTTGTATTTCCATTTGAGGTTCTTATTTAGAGATGTCTCATCATACCAAGCTTGATGAAAAGCTTGAGGGGGCTGATAACTTCCGAGATTGGAAGTATAGGATCTCCTTGGTCCTGGAAGAGAATGAATTAGACTCCTACATTCATGGGGAGATTCCAGTTCCAGAGGGAGATGAGGAAAAGGTCCTACATAAGAAGAAGATGGTTATGGCAAAGAGAATAATTGCTGATTCTATTAAGGATCATCTCATCCTTCAGGTGTCCTCTCTGAAGACACCTAAAGCTATGTTTGATGCCCTAACCAAATTGTTTGAAGGAAAGAACATCAATCGGAAGATGACCTTGAGGAACCAATTGAAGAATGTGAAGATTCAGAATGCAGAAACTATCCAGTCATACTTCACAAGGGTTTCTCAAATCAAAGAACAATTGGAAGCTGTTGATGAAGAAGTGGAAAATGCAGAGATTGTGATGACTACTTTCAATGGCCTTCCTAGGTCATGGGATGCTTTTATCCAAGGAATCTATGCGAGACATAAATTGGACGGATGTGTTCCCCTGGGTGGATGTAAGTGCAGAGCCTTTCTGGAGCGACTGAGGGATGTGTTCCCACGTGCTCAGATGTAAGTGCTGAAATCTCTCATCACTGTGATAGGATGTGTTCCTGTCTGGATGGGAGTCTTCCATCAATGTGGTTGGATGTGTTCCCCTGGATGGTTGTGCCTTTCTGACGAGTAGGTCAGATGTAAGTGCTGAAATCTCTCATCACTATGATAGGATGTGTTCCTGCCTGGATGGGAGTCTTCCATCAGTGTGGTTGGATGTGTTCCCCTGGATGGTTGTGCCTTTCTAACGAGTAGGTCAGATGTAAGTGCTGAAATCTCTCATCACTATGATAGGATGTGTTCCTGTCTGGATGGGAGTCTTCCATCAGTGTGGTTGGATGTGTTCCCCTAGATGGTTGTGCCTTTCTGACGAGTAGGTCATATGTAAGTGCTGAAATCTCTCATCACTGTGATAGGATGTGTTCCTGTCTGGATGGGAGTCTTCCATCAGTGTGGTTGGATGTGTTCCCCTGGATGGTTGTGCCTTTCTGACGAGTAGGTCAGATGTAAGTGCTGAAATCTCTCATCACTGTGATAGGATGTGTTCCTGTCTAGATGGGAGTCTTCCATCAGTGTGGTTGGATGTGTTCCCCTGGATGGTTGTGCCTTTCTGACGAGTAGGTTAGATGTAAGTGCCAAGCCATTTCACAGATGATAGTAGGTGTGTCCTATCATGATGGTGAATGTGAGTGCTGGGCCTTTCTGATGGGATTGTAGTTTACTACATGATCTGATGTGAGTGTTGGGCGTGCCTTTCTGACGAGCAGGTCAGATGTAAGTGCTGGGCGAAGACCTACATGAGAGTAGGCCTACAACCAGCATGAAAAAGGGTTGGCTCTGTAGAACTTCCTATGACGAGATAGTACACACATGATGATGACAAGTGGAGATCCAGATCCAGTTGTGATGACTCCGAGAGATCCAGATCGAGTGATGATCCAGATCCAGCAGTAGTGATCCAGATCGAGTGATGATCCAGATCCAGTCTAGTGATGAGATCCAGATCGAGTGATGATCCAGATCCAGCAGTGATGATGATCTAGATCGAGAGATGATCCAGATCCAGATGACTTGAAGACGAAGATGACTTGAAGACAAAGATGACTTAAAGACGAGATGATCCAGTTGATGCAGAGAAGAAGACCAGTGCTGAAAATTGTGTTGAAAGAATACCTTCCTAGTTAAGTGGGAGTGTTGATGTATATGTAACTTCGAAATGTATTCTTCCATGTATCTTATGTATTGTAACCCGATGTTTATTCCGGGATGTTTCTATTATGTATTTGAGTCATGTGGTCATGCCCCGATGTTCCGATCGGGAGGATTAATAATGTAAACAAGTCATATCAAGTCATTAGGTAAGTCCCCACAGTTTCAGGGCACTTGAGTTATTATACACTAATTAAGGTGTAGGCTCGAGTAGTAATTATTAGGTCGAGCCTACGTGTGAAATGGTAATTCAAGTGAACGGACTAATATAAATAGAGAGTGTGAGTCTCTCTATTTATCACTTGTGAATTACATCACTTGCTCTCTCAAGTGTGGCGCACCTTTGGAGAAGGAAATACCTTGGCTTGACAGAAGACAGAAGGCTGCTGTTATGTTGGGAGGTCATCTTACTGTTTTGGTTTCACATCTTGTGGTGATACTGTCTTAGAGGAAGTTGAGGGGTTTTCTCCATTTATGGTTTCCCCTATCAAAACTCTTTGTGTCTCTTGTCTCATGTGATGTGCTTATGTTATTTTTGTGCTTGTTATTCTCTCAGTGAAAAGATCTTATTATAATGCTAGATTAAATGTTGAAAAACTAACAAGTGTAATGGTGTTATATTGATTAAGTTGTTTAGGAGCTTTGAAATTAACCAATGGAAACAAAAGATAACAAGATGCAAGATTTAAAGCATATAAGCACAGAAATGACACTCAATATATATATAATCAAAAGAAATAAATCACCAGTTCCTTAAATGGAGTGAACAGAGAAAATAATGTGCTTTTATGCGCTTGAAATAATGTTTTGCAAATGTCTCTTGGTAGATTTTAAATTAATGTTGAATGTGAATGAATTAGATTAGGCGAAAAGGGGACTCCAAATATACCTGAGGGGTACTTGGAGTATGTCCAAAAGTGAACTTTCATGGCTACCTGCAAGGTGTATGTGTGCTGGAACGGAGTCTTGAAGACTATTGTTCATAATGAACCCGTCAGGGTGTAACAGAGATTGGTGCCTTGAGGTCACTTTCCAGTTGTTCCCACTCCTTTGCGAATTTTGCCACCGCTTACAGTTTGTTCGAGGCGTTGGATCTTCGCCTGATGGTTTGTCTATTTGGGAGATGAAGACTAATTAATATAGTCACTAAATTGATTTTGATGCAACTTGTCTGATCAGACGAACCGCATCCAATTATAGAGCATACACATTGGAGTCTTCATTATTTTTAGTAGATTTTTAGATAGGTGTTATTGTTAAAAAGAAAACCCTCGAGGAACCTCTTTCGATACAAGTGGATCTCAATTAGGGAATCAAGGAGGGGTTAATTTTATTATGGATAATGAAACAATTGATGAAAAAGGAATCAAATATACACAATCTCAGTTTTCTAATTAGTCCTACCACGCATCTCTTTCTTCTTGTGGGTTAATTAGGAAGTTGTGGGGTAAGTAGTATGATTACTTTTGAAATTAAAGTATGGAATAGTGAAAAATCATATCAAAGTATACAATCCTGCATGTTATTCCTAAACTAGAGCAGAAAAAAAAGGGAAAAAAGCACAAAAGTGAAACGGAAGCAGATCCCCCCTGGCGTGATGGGGAGCGGGCTCAAAAGAGCCTACTAAAAAAATATTTTATTTTATTATTATTGGTTACAGTATCAGCAAGTTGAAATATCATAAAACTCTTGGTCCTTTTACGAGATTAAACCAAGATTTACAACTCTGCAAAATTTTTAAATTTTAGTAAAAGGGGAGACCCCCCGGGGGATTTGAGCACTCCGAAGGCCACTTTCGAATAGCAGATTATTTTCTTTTCTGTTACACCTGATAAAAACCAGAAAGCATGTTAGAATAAAATATCCCCAAAAGAACTTTAAGAGTACCTTTGGATCAGCCTACCTTAACTCAAAAAAGATTAAGCTAAAACTAGCTTAACATGTGAAAAAGGAACCAAGGAAAGCAAGATTTCCTTGGGATCTTGGCTTGCTGTTTGTGCAGCCAATGAAATATGCACTGATTTCTAGATTTAATCTTTTTTAACACAAAAAGGAAATCTAGAGCATGCAACCTACTGATTTTCTTTAACTTGCCATGCAAAATGGACGATTTCCTTATGCTAGATCTAGAATACTTAATGATACTTTTCAAAATTGAGATCTAGAATATGAGCTTTGAAATAGAAGATATATGTAAATTTTACTTCGATATAACAAATCCAAATTATAACAAATCTTTCGAACACAGTAACCAGGTAAGAAAATTGATTTTTTGAAGGAGAAAGAGAGAGAAAGAGTGTTGGAAGCCTGGGAATGTTTGGCTTTGGAGTCTACTTTGGTGGAACACCGAGGGACTATGTTATTCATAAGATATTGAATATGAGGAATATGCAAACCATCTCAACCTCTTCTACAAGTAAGATCACCTGCAACTTAGAAATCCTTGCACAAACAGATGGTTAAAACACAAGTGTTGCTGGAAGAGATAATTGGAAAGCATGCAATTAAACTTAAAATACATACAACTCCAATAGATCTGAAACAAGCAGTAGTAAGAACATAAATAAAACTAGAATAAACTCTTACCCTAATAGGAGGGAGATCTCTCCTTCAAGGCGAACAATTAACCAGCAAAAGTAATGATAAATAACACAGATTATACCTCATAAGCATTTGATAATCACCATCCACACATGAAGAGCATTACACCATAGATATTGCCTCTAAAGCTTCTTTATTCCAGAATAATAAACAATAACACAGTACAAGAGCAACGACACCTCAATCCCAGTTCTAACTAGCTTGGAAGAGGTAGCCTAAGCTTTATTTATACACAAAATTGAAACCCCAGCCCAGAGGGGGCACAAATCCCAAAGAGATAGACCACTGTAGCTAAAGGAGAGTCCATCAATGCCTGATCTGTGTCTAACTGAGCCTGATATGAGTCTCATTGAGTGCAAGGGTCAATCGTAGAGCTGATGTAACTGACACCTCAACCTGTTAACTGAAGCATCCACCAAACCTCATCGATATGAGCCCACACGTGTGGAGGAGAGAGGGAGGGAGAAATTCCCCATAAAGGATGTTGAAGATCAACTCTGGATCTGTCCACATCACCTCCTTTAGTCAAGGATTTGTCAGATCCAGTCAATCTCGTTCAAATCTGACTGATATTAATCAAATTGGCTGAGAATCCACTAATATAGGAATTTGGATTTGCTCCATTATTTATCAATTTATTAATTAAAATCATCAATAATTGATTTTTGGGGTTTTCTGACCTAAGTGATGAAAAATCACTCAAAAACCTGAAAAAAGTGGGTCCATGGGTTTACATGGTGCTCTTAGCTTGAAAATGAGCACCTACATGACTAAAACTGATTACTTGGCCCACTTTTATTACAAAACCATATTTTCCAATTAAACTATTAAAAAATACCCTGAGTTTTGGAAACATTAAATTTTAATAAAAAAACACTGAAAAATAAAAAATTTAAAACATTGAAAAAACCTAGGGGGACTTAGACATGTTCATATGACTCAACCATGATGCCTAGCATGTTTATACATTGACACATAGACTCTAGTAACCTCAAAATTCCTAAATACCAAGCTGACCACCCCAACTTTGGAGGTATGGAGTGAAAAACTCAGAAATTATTAGTCGTTTATTCAACAACCAATAATAACCAAGGGAAAAAAACCCTGGGCTGATCGGATTGACAAATTAAGTATAAGAGACCGAGTCTTTTACAGACAGTATCATGCTAGAACAAATATTACAATTCCCCTATGGGGTATGAACATGTGATATAGTACAACAAAGTTTCCTAGAAACAAAAGTGAAGGTCTTCTGAAGTCCGAATAAGTTATCCTTGTCCAGTTCACCAGGCTGACTTGATAAAAAACCACTAAGTACAAGGTGGTAACATTTTTGCTCCAACTGTGGGATGTGTGCTCGATCTGGTCTTTAAGACAAGGAGAGGATACGAGAACACCAGAATCTCTGGTTTATATACCCTGTAAAAGCATCTCAACTTGACAAGAAAACCTTAGTGGCACAAGCTTTATATAAAAACCAAATGAACCATTAAGCTGATTTATTTAAACAAAATAAATGTAATTAACTAATGAATTATTTTTCTTTTTTATTATTATTACAGCTAAGTACAAAACATAAATGCAGAAAGTAAATGCTCTCTTTTATGAGCTTATTTTCCTACTCTAAGCATGATATAAAAATGTTAGGTGTAATAAAAAATTCAATGTAATCACCTAAGAAATTAATTAACATAAAAATAAATTTCCTTGTATTTGGTTACCAGCCAAAGTATGGACACCTTATTCAGAAATTGCAAACCTTCATGATGACTCAGAATGGGCGGGATGGATGGGACATCATAGGCATGAATAATGTCATAAAAATTCTTCTCCAACTTGTATGTGCTCATGCAGGTTGCTTCTATCCATGACTGGATAGGACTGATATACCAATCAGAATGATGAGGTAGACTAAATACATCATCATACTGATCACTAGGGCTTATCAAATGATAACTTGTTGCACAAGCCCCAAGTAGCTCCAAATCATAAGGAACATCTATATGTGAACAAAATGGCCGAGACTGAGATTCCACTGACTGCATCACATCTGACTTTTCACAACACTGTTTCTCAATGTCTTCATTACTGATACCCTTGTGTGGCTCTGCATGATATGATTCTAAATGATCACGTGAAAATTTTGAATGCTCCTCTTCCATACTAAGGTTTTCCCAGGCATCCAAATCCGTGCTCCCCTCTATGGACGTATCATAGATTAGAATTCCACAAATTTTTGAATAGACACTCCCCTTGCTAGACATACCATGGATGGAATTCTTAATAAGATTTTCTCAAGTCAGATTATCTATGAAATTCCAATACTTATCACTCCCGTCCATGTCATATGTGATGGATTCCCCATTACTAATATCAAGTTCTCTTTGTCCTCATTACTGATACTGATATATGGGTCAGACTAATCATATGGATAAACTGCATGCTCCTTTTCCATATCAAAGTTTCCCAAGGCCACAAGCTCCATGCTCTCTCCTTTAGATATGCCATAGACTAGAGAATCAACAAAACCATCAAAAGTTTCTGGTTCATTATTTTCCTCTTTATTCATGTCATAGACTGGATTTTCCATGAATGTCGAGGACTCCTCAACAATATCTTTGTCGGAGATAAGGCAGTCTTCGTCACTTGTGTCATGCTCCAAGTTATACTTGTCCTCATTTTCACACTCATCTTCTTCAAAAAAAAGGTCATAAGGCAGTAAACCTTCTAGACTGTCATCATTATAAGGAGAACAAGGTCTAGTGTCATCACACACCATACTGATCTTATCATAAGTTTTTTATAGGCTTTTGTTATGATATCATGAAGAGGATCTTCAATACTATCTTCAATCAAGGAAACGTTTTGAACATACTCAATGGGATCGGTTAGGATGTGTTGCTCAGTGGGTTCCTCTAAAGGGATTTCTGGAAAAATATTAGCATGGCAACACACTTGAGAATACCTCAAATATTCAATGTTTTCAGCTATGGTGACATGAGGAGAGTCTTCAACAATGTTTTCAATCATGGGCTCCTCCTGAAGCTCTTCAATAGGATCATCCTGAGTGTCCTCATCTACAATGGAAGTCATGGGATCCTTTATTTCATTTAGGTAGCTGAGGGCCCTTTCTACAACCATCATCATATCTCCCTCACAGTCATTCCACCTCTCAAAAAACATAGCACACAAATCTCCATGGGAGGTAATGCATTTATCAGGAAGACCACAAAGCCATGTCCAAGACTTATTTTTCAAAGAATGAGCAAAGATTCGGATCACATTATCCCCATGAAGTATGTTGAGTTTTGTCACAAATGCAAAAACACATATGATGTGACAAATAGCTAGATCACCATTTCCATAAAAGGTCAGAGCCTGGGAATATCTTTCATGCTGGAGATATGGTTCATAGTTAGGAAAACCTGGGATGCCTGAGAAATCGATGGAAGGATATGCATTAGAAATTAGAGCACCATAATCTTCATCATCCATAATGGCCTATCAGTAGAATATATCAACCATGTATTTTGTACTGAAGCGGAGCTGTCGAATAATGAGCATTTTAAGGTTTTACTATGTCGTATGAGCTCCTCTACACACAACAAGTCTCAACAAATTTATAAGAAAGAAAGGGTTTATCCCTTCAATGGAGTCGCCATGTGAAAAATAAAAATAAGCATTTATAAATCTTTTCACAAAAAATATTTTTTGCTTTTCTTTAAAGAAAAAAACTAAACAAAAGGTCAGTGGAGTCGCCAGATGAAAATTAAAGATCTACTCTAAGCATTTATCAATCAAATAAAAAACAAAAAGGAAGAAAACAAAGGTCGTACTCAGGAATAAAAAGATTTATCCCCAGCAACAGCGCCAAAAAGTGTTTCCTCCTTTCACATACCTGGGTTACGTGGCAAAAATATTCAAGCCACTCGGTGTGTCCCTGCGGGCAAGTCTCGAGTCAAGGCTATCACCTTGTTCTTGACTCCTCTGTTTAGGCTCAACTCCTAACGAAGCCAAGGGGGGTAAACCCTACTAAGTTACTAAGGCTAATTACTTAGTGTGATGGTGTTATATTGATTAAGTTGTTTAGGAGCTTTGAAATGAACCAGTGGAAACAAAAGATAACAAGATGCAAGATTTAAAGCATATAAGCATAGAAATGACACTCAATATATATAATCGAAAGAAATAAATCACCAGTGCCTTAAATGGAGTCAGTAGATAAAATAATGTGCTTGCATGCACTTGAAATAATGTTTTGCAAATGTCTCTTGGTATATTTTAAATTAATGTGGAATGTGAATGAATTAAATTAGGCGAAAAGGGGACTCTAGATATACCCGGGGGTACTTGGAGTATGTTCAAAAGTGAACTTTCACAGCTACCCGCAAGGTGTATGTGGGCTGGTGCGAATTCTGGGAGACTATTGTTCATAATGCATCCATCAGAGTGTGACAGAGATCGGTGCCTTGAGGTAACTTTTCAGTTGTTCCCACTCCTTTGGGTATTTTGCCACCACTTATAGTTTGTTCGAGTCATTGGATTTTCGTCTGATGGTTTGTCAATTTGGAAGATGGAGACTAATTAATTTAGTCTCTCAAGTGCTTTTGATGCAGCTTGACTGATCGAACAAACTGCATCTAAGTATAGAGCATACACACTGGAGTCTTCGCTATTTTTAGTAGATTTTAAGATAGGTGTTCTTGTTAAAAAGAAAACCCTAAAGGAACCTCTTTCAATCCAAGTGGATCTCAATCAGGGAATCAAGGAGGGGTTAATTTTATTATGGCTAATGAAACAATTGATGAAAAATGAATCAAAGATACACAATGCCAGTTTTCTAATTAGTCCTACCACGCATCTCTTTCCCCTTACAGGTCAATCGAGAAGTCGTGGGGTAAGTAGTATGATTTATTTTGAAATTAAAGTATGGAATAGTGAAAAATTATATCAAAGTATACAATCCTGCATGTCAGTACTAAACTAGAGCAGAAAATAAAAGGGAAAAAAACACGAAAGTGAAACGGACGCAAATTCCCCCTAGGGGGATGGAGAGCGGGCTCGAAAGAGCCTACTCAAAAAAGATTTTTTTATTATTATTATTGGTTACAATATCAGCAAGCTGAAATATCAGAAACCTCTTGGTCCTTATACGAGATGAAACCAAGATCTTACAACTTTGCAAAATTTTTAAATTTTAGTCAAAGGGGAGACCCTTGGGGGGATTTGAACGCTCTTGAGCCCACTTTCGAACAGCATATTATTTTATTTTAGGTTACACCTGGTAAAAAATAGCAAGCGTGTTAGAATAACATATGCCCAAAATATCTTTCAGAGTACCTTTTGATCAGCCTACCTTAACTAAAAAAAGATTAAGTTAAAACTAGCTAAACATGTGAAAAAGGAACCAAGGAAAGCAAGATTTCATTGGGATATTAGCTTGTTGTTTTTGCAACCAATGAAATATGCACTTATTGTTGGATTTAACCTTTTTTAAAACAGAAAGGAAATCTAGAGCATGCAACCTACTGATTTTCTTTAACCTGCCATGCAAAATGGACGATTTCCTTATGCTAGATCTAGAATGCTGAATGATACTTTTCAGAATTGAGATCTAGACGATGAGCTTTGAAATAACATATCTATGTAAATTTTACTTTGATATAACAGATCCAAATGATAACAAAGCTTTCGAACATAGTAACCAGGTAAGAAATTGATTTTTTGAAGGAGAAAGAGAGAGAAAGAGTGCTGGAAGCCTGGGAATGTTGGGCTTTGGATTCTACTTTGGTGGAACACCGAGGGACTATGTCATTCATAAGATATTGAAGATGAGGAAGATGCAAACCAGATCAACCTCTTCTACAAGCGAGATCACCTGCAACTTAGAAATCCTTTCACAAATAGATAGTTAAAACATAGGTGTTGCTGGAAGAGATAATTGGAAAGCATGCAATTAAACTTTAAATACATACAACTCCAATAATTATGAAACAAGCAAGAGTAAGAGAATAAATCAAACTAGAATAAACTCTTACCCTAACAGGAGGGAGCTCTCTCCTTCAAGGTCAACAATTAACCAGCAAAAGCAACGATAAATAACACAGATTATACCTCATAAGCATTTGACAATCACCATCCACACATGAAGAGCATTACACCATAGATCTTGCCTCCAACGCTTATTTATTCCAAAATAATAAACAATAACACAGTACAAGAGCAACAACAGCTCAATCCCAGTTCTAACTAGCTTGGAAGAGGCAGCCTGAGCTTTATTCATACACAAAATTGAAACCCCAGCCCAGAGGGGGCGCAAATCCCAAAGAGATAGACCACTGTAGCTGAAGGAGAGTCCATCAATGCCTGATCTGTGTCTAACTAAGCCTGATCTGAGTCTTATTGAGTGCAGCTGTCAATCAGAGAGTTGATCTGACTGACACCTCAACCTATTGACTGAAGCATCCACCAAACCTCATCTAGATGAGCCCACACGTGTGGAGGAGAGAGGGAGGGTGAAATTCCCCAAAAAGGATGCCGAAGATCAACTCTGAATTTGTCCAGATCACCTCATTCAGTCAAGGATTTGTTAGATCCAGTGAATCCGATTCAGATTTGACTGATTTTAATCAAATTGGCTAAGAATCCACTGATCTAGGATTTTGGATTTGCTCCATTATCCATTAATTTATTAATTAAAATCATCAATAATTCATTTTTGGGGTTTTCTAACCTGAGTGATGAAAAATCACTGAAAACCTTAAAAAAGTGGGTCCATGGGTTTACATGGTGCTCTTAGCTTGAAAATGAGCACCTACATGACTGAAACTGATTATTGGGCCCACTTTTATTACAAAACCAATATTTCCAATTAAACTATTGAAAAATAGCTTATGTTTTGGAAAAATTAAATTTTAATAAAAAACACTAAAAAATTAAAAATTTAAAAAATGGAAAAAACCTAGGGGGACTTAGACATGTTCATATGACTCGACCATGATGCCTAGCATGTTTATACATTGACACATAAACTCTTAATAACGTCAAAAGGCCTAAATGCCAAGCCGACCACCCCAACTTTGGAGGTATGGAGTGAAAAAGTCAGAAATTATTAGTCGTTTATTCAACAACCAATAATGACCAAGAGGAAAAACACCCTGGGCTGATCAAATTAACAAATAAAGTATAAGAGACCAAGTCTTTTATAGATAGTATCATGCTAGAACATTTATTACAATTCCTCTATGGGGTATGAATATGCGATATAGTACAACAAAGTTTCCCAGAACAAGACTGAATGTCTTCTGAGGTCCGAACAAGTTATCTTTCTTCGGTTCACGAGGCTCACTTGATAAGAAACCACTAAGTACAACTTAGGTGGTAACACTCACTAGCTTACCATTCTACTTGTTTGCACTTGCCCCGATTCCTGTATCCATTCTTAACACGATGAGACAATTTATCTTTTCCTTCGTGTGGGGATCATACAAAAACAAATTTCGTTTTCATCTTGTGGATTGGCAGTCTTTGGCATAGCCTTTCGACTCCGGGGGTTGGGGCATCAAAAATCTAGCATGGTTCAACATCTCATTAAGACTGATAATTTTTTTGTGGGTCCTGAAGGGTACTGGTATATGGCATCAGGTCATTTCAACTAAATACTTAAAACAACAATCTATGGTGGCTTGGCTGAGAAATAAAAAATTTGGGCCTAGAGGCTCCTCCATTATATGGAATGGTTTTTTAAAAAGCATCACTTGGCTGGATAGATGTTTGAGCTGGAAGGTGGGTGATGATCGGGATGTACTCATTGGTTCAGACCCTATTGCAGACATTAGTGGGATCCACTACTTTTCTCACGATTTAAGATCTTACCTAAGTGACTATGGGATTACTACTATTCAACATGCCAGGAGTTCTCTGGTCGACTCGTAGGCATACTGGCTATCAGCTCATGACTTGGAGCTAGGGGGTGACTGGAAAATTGAATGGAACTCATACATAACAAGCCTATAGCATGGTGGCATCCGTCTGTCTGATGATTTAGACTCCCTACTCTAGAATTTTAATAAAAAAATGGGAATGTTACAGCATCCTTGGTATATGATCAGGTTGCTGCTCAACATTTAAATTCATCAAAGGATCGGATTTTGACTAGTGTATGAAACCTTAACATCCCTATGAAGATAAAATGTTTTACTTGGCTTATATTGAAGAATAGAATCTTAACCTAAGATAATTTGGTTAGCAAAGGCTGGTCGGGTCCGAGCTGTTGCTTGTTATGTCATGCGGAGTAAGAAACTGTCCAGCATATATTTATGGAGTGTAGTTTTACTATTACTATTTTTAATGTACTAAAAGATATCTATCACTTTGCCCTACCAACCTCTATAGGATCTCTGGTTGAGTACCTGGACTTCTTGCTGAATCACAATCCCTCCTACTACATTCCTTATTTTGTTTTCTGGTGTGTCTAGATTGCACGGAACAAAGGCATTTTTGAGGGCTCTAGAATATCTTTGGCCTCACTCACCAGCAAGATAGGTTCATACATTCACAAGTTCCCAATTCTGGAAATAAAGAAGAAAATCAAGATTATAGGTCCTACCCCATCACTGGTCTATCCAGTAGGTTTTTTTGATGGCACTGCAGCTGATGGCATCGGAGGGGCCGATATTTACTTAGCTGTTAAGAGAAATCACTACTTCCATATTAAGCTGGGTTGTGGTGGGAGTACCAACACGAGGGTAGAATTGTTAGCTATGTGGGCACTTTTGTACTGGGTCGCGTCTCTGGGACTCCCCTCCCTTCATATCTTTGGCGATTCTTCTGTGATCATCAACTAGGCATTAGGTAAGGCAGCTTTGTCTTGTCTTACTTTGGACTACTGGTGTGTGGACATTAGGCAAATGATGCTAGTCTTTCTCAGATTAGACATGCAACATATTTACAGAGAGCACAACCTGTGTGCAGATGACCTCTCCAAGGAGGCCCTGAATTTGGCTCCTGGCCTCTGTTATATTTCTGAGTTTTATGAAGACTCTGTCATCGAGTTTGGTAAATTTTAGCCCTTTTAAGCTTGTGCCAGAGCTGGGCTCCCATCTTTTTGGGCACTGTTTGGTTTCAGTTTAGATTGTGGATGTTTTGTATTCTGGACCTCCTTGGAGGTGCCCTCTGTACGCCCTTTGTACTCTTTAGCCATATGTTAGGATGTCGTGGAGTACCTTCTCAGTCTCTCTTATCCATGATGAGTATTGATCATTAGGTCATTATGTCATTTCGTGCTCTTTGACAAAAACGGTAGCACATGGCCACATATCGGTATGTAAAATGCCCTTTGATTCTATATGAATATCAATTACACGATTTTTTCTATAAAAAAACTTGTTGTGAGAAGGTACGTTGTACCTTCGAAGAAAAGTCATAGTAATTATGAAGGACTTATTATTGAGCTTTCGTAGAGAAAAAATTTAAGAGAGGTAATCCTAATTTTGTTCTAAAAACACGTGTGAGAGGGTTGAAGGTACCTTCGAAGAAAAGTCATAGTAATTATGAAGGGCTTATTATTCAGCGTTCGTAGAGAAAAAATTCAAGAGACGTGATCCTAATTTTGTTTGAAATGGATGCTTTCTCAAAGAAAATAGTTCTCGTTTGTGTTTCGTGGAAAAAATTCATGGGACGTAGTCTTAATTTTGATTGAAATGATTGTTACTCGACGAAAATAGTTATTGGTTACGTCATCAGAGTCGTCATTATTATGTAGAATAATCGCCGAACTCCTGGTAGAGATTGACGAGTCCATCAAGCAGGAGACGGAGCCAGCGCCGCCTATGTAACCGGCCGGGCCTCGTCTACATAATCTTCACAACAATGCACGCAAGGAAAACAATAGATCGCCCACAAATCAACAGTGAGAAAGGAAGATTAGAAACTCATAATGGGACGAGCACCTTGCTGCATTAATCACAAAGCGCAGAAGAGAGGGCCCTGGACGCCCGAAGAAGACCAGAAGCTCATCGTTTATCTTCAAAGCCACGGCCTTTCCAATTGGCGCACCCTTCCAAAACTTGCAGGTATTCTCTTCTTTTGCAGCTTTCTATTATCTTTTCTAAATGCATGTAGTTTAGCAATTTTGTTGGTGCTACCAACAAGTTGATGAGAGATGTTGTTCTGTGTGTTGAGAGCACTGCAGGATTATCTAGATGTGGAAAAAGCTGTAGGCTAAGATGGACCAACTACTTGCGACCTGACATCAAGCGTGGAACCTTCTCCATTCATGAGGATCTCACCATCATTTGTCTCCATGCAGTTCTTGGGAATAAGTATTTACCTTCCATCTTCAATCTTATATCGCCTAGCCTTCCATTACACACTGTTTTAGGTTGCATTTCAATGCTGTCAATGAAAACGTTTCTTTAGATACTTTTCAGGATGCATTATTCCCGTCATTAATCAAGGCAACGTCTAATTATTGTGCAAAATAGCGTATGATGGGAGCAACAACTTCCCTTGGATTTTGACAGGGCTAAAATTGTTGAAATTGCTTATTTCAGTTGTTGAAATCGTCATTACTTAGATTTGAGTACATTTAAAATCTCTTCTTGTTTAGAATTGCGAAAATTTTTCATTTTGATTTAATTTGTGTTAGAATAGACATTTGGAAGAGGAGCTGAATGGTTGCGCCCTATCCGATTTAAAGCGACATCCATAGGTTGTGTAAGTTAAATTCTACAATATTTGTATTCAAAATCTAGAAAGTCTTTTTGCTTAAAATTGGGAAATGAATGTTTTAGGTTTGTATAATAGGAAGCATGTCATTGAATTCATTTCTGCAATTAAAATTACAATTACAATAAGTCAAATTACAATTACAGTTTAAGTCCTATAATCAAAATTATAATTCCAACAAGCAAAAATACAATTTTAACAATTTCACCACAACAAATGAAACGCTAGATAAATGAATACCCCTTATCCAGCTATGCCAAGTGACATCCATTCCTAATGTGTCAAGACACTTTTACCATGGAGGATGAGGGTAGTTTGTCCTATGCCAAATTTCATCCATTCCTAATGTGTCAAGACAGACTTTCACCATGGAGGATGAGGGTAGTTTGTGAGTAGTATAGGTGTAACTGTATAAATATAAGTGATTCATGGAATGATCAAATTCACACTGAACACTTTACTTTAGTAACGTGGGAAAGGTGTACGAGGTCTTAAATGGAATTGATTTGAGACTTTTTCTCAAAGGTGTGCACTAAGGGTGAATGGTCAAGATGAATGCACCTTCCCTCCCTGTAAACATAAATAGTTGCGCTGTGGATCTTCGGAATACTCATGATGCTCGTAGAGGTGAAGGCATGTATATATACACCTTGCACGATTTGTACCTTCATCTTAAAAATAAGGTAGGTTGTAAGATTGAAACTAAGCATTTGTGTGTAGCACACCTTTACCTCCTTAATACAAATTCAGATCTTTCCCACCAGGTTCTCACACCATGTGTAGGGGCATGCTCTAAGTGGAAGTGAAGGCATGTAGGCATGTATTGTGGGATTTTGTCAGAATTCCCACAAAACCATATTACACAAATTTTGTGCATACCTTCATCTCCAATAAGTAGAATGAATGTTGGGTAAAATGTGCATGCCTCTAGTGAAGCCATGTATATGTGTAATTCTGTCTTCAACAAACTATGTCATACCAAATTTGTGTATATTTTCATTTCATTTTGAGTAAATGCATCTGTTATTCACCTTGTTGAATACTATCTTCATTCTTAAAGAATTGTGAAAAATAAAATTAATATATTATAGGTATTGGGGGAGGAACAATATCTTCATCTATAAAAAATTGTGAAAAATAAAGTTAATATATTATAGGTATTGAGAGATGCCTTATTAGAATATGGACTGTATTAGGAGGTATAAAAAAAGGTTTGTAATAAAAATAAAGAATATAAAAATAGAGTTTTTTAATTGGAAATATAGATTGGATCAACTAAAAGTTTTCAATAGATAATTTATCAATATCTAATAGAGCTAGTTACACATTTCCCAGACCATTTTATTCAGTTCATTTTCCGTTATACATACTTCCCTTATACATACTGATCCCAATGATGCAGTAATCTATCAATATTTATATTTAGTAAAATTAAAAGTATTCTTCAATATGTCATAAGGAAAGCACTATAACATCAATTCACTAAATAAAGACCCTGTCCATAAATGAGTACCTCTGTGAGTACTATTCATTGTGGACAAGTCACTGTGTATATATCTGTCATCTGAAAATATAAACTTGGATTACAATAATCCACCAAAATAATTGGAATTTGACTTCAGCCATTTTATGTTTGCTACAATCTGGATCCCTCAACAAAAATGTGAGACATTATAAGTTCCCATGCCCTGAGTTAGTTACTACCATGGTAGTCACTGATTGATGCCCTGTGCATTGCACATCCCAGTTCCAAACTCATCTTGTTTTGCACAATATTTAGAAGCTGTCACCCATAAACAGTCGAAATGTGGCTTTCTCGTCAGACAAAATATTGATGTCCTGTACTACTTTGTTGAATTGTAGATGGTCAGCTATTGCTTCGCATATTCCAGGAAGAACGGATAACGATATTAAGAATCACTGGCACAGTAGACTGAAGAAACAACTGATTTTAATGGGAATCGATCCAGTTACCCACGGGTTGCTGCCTATGCCCGATATGGATTCTTTCATAGCGTCTTCTTCGATTACCGGCTCTTCCATAGCGGCGGGATGGAATACTGCGTTGGCTGAATCTGACTTAGGACGAATGTCCAGAGATTACATGAATAGTATCGCTGATGAAGACTCGTGGCTGCGAATATCCCAAATCGGGAAACTCTCGGCCAAGATTGACAACAGGGTCATTGGACCTCCGATGTCGGCATGCCCGTCCTCTGAAAACTCATTGCTATTGCCTTCCATTTCACCGGATCAATTATCCTTACCCGATACATCAAGATGGCTGCATGGCTTCCGGAAACAGATCAAACGGGATTTCGATTGTCTGAAGGATTCTGCTGAAAATAATGCATTTGTACAAGAAGCTTTACAATTTTCCAACCTGGAGAGAACATCAGAAGAAATGCCTAACATTATCCAGTCTTCAGAAATACCCAGTAATCTTATAAACGAAACGTATGTTTTCCATAATGAATTGCCATCCGAGAGGGAGATCATGTACAGCGATTACAAGCCTTTCTACTGGCAAGGAATGCCAGAAATTCTTCAAAACGCCATTCAATATCACTCGGATGGACCGTTCGGATCACCGGTAAGTACTGCAGATATAACAGCAGCAAGATCAGATCTACTAAATAAGGGGAACGAAATTTTGTATTGGGATAACTTGTTAAAGTTAACTGAGAACGGCAGGCCGTAGTCTAAAGTAAATCATATAAGCATGCCTCAGATAATTGAACCTGCAGATATCATTCTTCGTTCCCTGTGATTTACAGTGGACCAATATTGAATCAATTCATGGTTATGTTGATGTATGTAAGGTTGGGATTATTAATGTGAAAGAATTATTTATGATATTTGAATTTTCTGTACTTTGAAATTTTGTTTGATTTCTCAGTGTGATAAGAAGGATCAATATCTGCTTACACTGCATTATCAAATTAAAAATTATTGTTTTGTTGTATATGCCTTTTGTACGGAAATTAAAGATTATTGTTTAGTTATATATGTATTTTTTTGTTTGTTAAAGGGTGAGAATAGATGTATGTGAAAATAAATTTTTGATATGGTTTTTTAATTTTAATATTTAGTTGATTTTTAAAAAATAGTAGTTCTAATAATTATATGATTTTTTTTTTTAAATAACATTTATAATAATCATATGAAACATTGAATTTTCAGATTTTGCCTCATATAATATAAATCTTTAAATATGTTTAGGCTTCTTCACAAACAATTTATAATGGGCTATTATTATTGGCCACCCAATACCATGGACCCAAAAAATCATGAGCCACTCAAGTTTACTTAACAAGAAGAAACAACTAGAGCATATCAAAAATCAAAATTTCCATATTAGAAAATAAATGGAAAGAGAATGTGTATGTGTGTATATATCGTCCATTAGGCATAGCTTGGGTGGTTGAGAGATTTGGTCGTTGCACTCCCCATCCAGGTTCAGAGGAAATTTGCTCCTTGGGAGCCCTTGTATGTAATGAAATATTAGGATGGTGACACGCATGATAGAAAATAAAAATGCTCAAGGGTTTTATTTAATACATTAGAACCCCAAAAGGCAATAGTGATTTACCACTAGAGGGGCCACTTGGAAAAGGAGCTCAAAGATTTGAAGAGGAGGGAAAATTGGAAGAGATAGGCATGGTTCCTTAAGCAACTATGCTCTTCATTTTTGTCCATTTCCTTATTAAACATATAATTTGTCATGTTTCCCCATTTATTAAATCCAATTTAGATGAAACTAAAAACTAAATTTCCATAATCAAATTACATAGTAAATCCATACCCATAGTCTAATTATATACCAAATCCAGCTAGAAATTTCTAAACCATGCCAAGATTATCCCAATATATTCTCACTAGCATTCTCTAAATTTTAAAATATCAAAATTTGGTAAAGGGATTGTATGACTTACTAATTTTCTCTATAGGTTAGTTTAATGCTTTTTCAAAGTTCTAAGGCTCGTGAAAATTTGTAACCAAACTAACTTTCGCATGTCCAATGACGGAATAACACTTGTGTTGACAAGTATCTCTTCACCTCGAATGATGGTTGTTTCCAAACTTATGTTTTCCTTCATATATCCCGATGGATTTTGAACTTCTATGCTATCACCATGTTTAAATATTTTGTTCATCTCATGTTTCCCCTACAAACTACTAGAGTCAATAGTCATCTTTCCAATACTTCAATCCAACTATTTCCTCGTAGTTTTTTCTTCATTTCCCATTATAAAAATTAATGAGATATTCAACATCTAAATTCCCATAGATATCAAATGTTAGAGTATGATAGGTATTCATAGTAAGTCCAAGTGATTATGTACTTAACATCAATTTCTCATCTCTACTTCCATAACCTATGTGAAATTGTCCTTTAAGTCAATCTCAACTAAGATATGAGCCACTCAGTGTGAGGTATCCACTTTAATATGCTTATTGTGTTCTAAAAAAGTCCCGATGTTTTTTCCCATATCTCTAAATACTTCTAGAGTCTTGAGGTCTATCACTAAACTAACAAGTTTTACAAGCATAGGATGCATGGTTTTCTCTTTAAGATGGGGTCAAAACTAGGAATCCATTTCTCTAGGGTAAATTGTGTTGCATTACTCTAGAATGATCTAGACCACACAATACTAACAACATCTTCTTTATCTTTCAAGTCGAATACCAACCAACATTTTACCAATGTATGAAACCTTAACACATGTACCCTAGAACAAATTTCCTCTCAGTTCTACGGTTTGACTCATTTTTACATCTTCACCTAAAACTAATTTAGGTTTCAATTATGGAAATTTTACATACATGCTTCCTCCTCTTCCCACATTAACCATTAGGTTATTGCGAGCATTCAAACATCCTTCTAATTCCTTATCACCTTCCTCTTTAGTTGATTCCTCTTTTAAAATACCCTCCTTCAAACAATTTCTAACAAACTTGGTTTCACTCCTTTGAGCAAGAGGTCCTTATCCTAGAAAGCTCCATAATTATTGTAAGAAAGCTCCTTAGTCTAAGTTTGAAGATCTGACTAGGAAAATATAATACAATCAAGTATATTTGTAGTGAAGAATTTTATAAAAATAATTTGTTACGTTGCTTCGTGTGTTTGAGAGTATCTTCCAAGTATGAATGTGTGTTCTATCTTTAATAATTCTTTATATTTTCCTAATGTAGATTCGATCAATGAATGTTAAATTATAACCTAGATCTCTCCTTGCCATATAGATGTTAACCCATGTCACCATTTAAAACAAATCCCTTAAATTCCTACCATCCCAACTCTTATAAAATGCCACTCACCATCCTTATAACCCATTTAACCACTAACATTTAATTAACACATTTAACACATATAAACCCTACCTCATTTAATCCATAACTTACAATAAAAATACCTCAACATATTTAGTCACTATCCTATATGTACCCAATTAGTACCAAGATCTTATAACCCCAAACAACTAGTCCCTACAAATCTATAGCATATATCTCAAGAAGATTTTTGTTGTTACAATATAACGAGATGAGATTTATGTTTGTAATGGAATTGCTCTTGTAAAATAGTTTTTCATTTTTCATTTTTTAGAGATATCATTATAGCATGTATATGTTTCTAATGATTTTATTATTATTTTATTTTGTATTGTAGTGGCGAGAATGGATGTGTATGCAGACATACAAAGAGAAATATAGAGGCTCTGAGACATCCAAGCATCAATTATCATTGTTGATGATATACACCATATACTTGCATCCAAATATAGATACCTTTAGTAGGTCTAATGGTTCCCTTCTAGAAATTTCCACATATAGAGAGGAAGTGACAAATATCTCGATGGACTTAGCTACAAGGAAGTCAAGAAATTGAAGATAACAAAACAACACATTTATTCCCTTTTAAGGATCCATGGATGGATGAAATCCGAGACTTAAAAAAAAGAAAATTCTATTGCGTGGTGTACATATAAACCATTCATAGATAATTGGATGGACAGATGGCTCATGGTCTTTGATGTACCACCACAAAACAACAAGGAAATATCGTTATATTTTCTAAGAAATATGTACATCCATAATTTCTCTTAGGGAAGCACATGAACTATTTCCATATGTTGGAGTACTAGGGTGTTGTGTTTGTGATGCCTCAACAACGTCCTAATGTGATGCACATCGATCCGAATCCTTCGGTCCCTCATTCTCGTAGGAAGCTACCAAGGCCATATTTGTCGCCTGCATATCATCTAGTCCCATAGACGTAGGAGTCATTCCTACAGTTGGAACCGAAGTTGTTCTCCATAGTGATGATCCCATATTTTAATAATCTTTCACCAGTATCTAGTCTATATCTTTAAATGAAAAATCAAGCATCTTAGTGCATTTTTATTTTCTTGTCATCTTTTTGGAATATTTTGACCCTAATATCTCTTAACATCATGTTGATATCTAAGGAAGTTAATAATCATATTATTATAGTTATTTTTACATTATATCAAAGGATTCAAGTGTTATTTATGAATTAATATATGGACTTCATTATCATTCATAGACCTCCATTCAACACCCATTCCGACACTTGATTCGACAATGATGTTTGTTGTCATTTCTCGAGGAAGAAAAATTCGTGATCGAGTTCTAAGCAATCCATGAGGAATCTGTTGAAACCGTTCAAAACCTACTTCTAAAATATGGTCATTTACCTTTAAACACATACAATTTTTGGAATTTCTTAAAAAATCTGGAGAAAAACGTTCTTGAATAGACGTATTTTTTCTAGAATTAGGGCTATAGATGGTTTTGTAAGATTAATAATTTGTTAAATGATTTAAAGATTTGGGAATTCACTTCTATCTTCTCCTCGGAGGTATTAATGGATAAATCAAGGTGTGTATAGGAGAAGGGGGGATCCATTATCATTATATGAGATGTTTGAGACTGTAATTTTGTGAGAAAAATCTGAGTGTTATGAGTTTGTAAACAATATTTCATCTTTAATGAAGCTAGTATATTTATGAGATATTTGATCTGAGTTAGCTATTTTCAGTGGGTCATCCAGGTTGGGAAGGACCCATCAATTTGGTAACGTCATGGTTGTTCATCAATTAGATTATATTTCAATTTTATTTCTAACTTGCGTGATTATTTTTCAGTTGTGTTTTAAATTGATTTATTTTTGCATTCCTTGTGATTTTGAAGGATTTGTTTGCATATGACCAACACTTGCACTATTTTCAGATAGACCTTCCTTTGCATTCATTGCACCACATTATCTATGCAATAGTACAACACTTATTCCATCTCAAATATTTCCTTCTTTGCTATTCCACGTTTTGAACCCCTTTACCTTCTTTCATTATTCTACATTCTAGTGCTTCTTGTCAATACTTGCATCCACAAGTTCACTCTATTAAACAACCAAATCATTTGTTTCACTACTTTCAAGATTTCGATGACTTTAGTTGCATCCATAACTCATGCTATGAGCTAATCTACAATTTTATTCCATTATAGATCCATTCATGATAAGATTTGCTTTAACATAAAATAAATAAATAAAGTGCTTTGGTGGGTTGTTATTCCAAAGATATTTTACTCAGATGTGATTCAAAACAAAGAACAAACCAATTAACATCTTCCATTTTATTCGATATTGACATGCATCCCTTTTCTTTTAAATTCATCACCTTCTTTCTTCATTTCTTAGGCGAATCATCTTAAGGTCGAATCTTTGAAATGTAAAGTTTGCTTTGATTTTCCTAAAGTTTCTTTTAATTCCTGCACTAGCTTTTTGTACTAGTCTTCCCTGTTTTAGTACCAATTAGATTTGCAATGCAAATTTAGCTTGGATTGTTTTGATTCGGTTTCCTTGCACTTTAATAGCTTCATTTACTAATAGAAAGATTAATAATCTAACTCAGAAGATATAGTGACCTTATGATGAGTTTCCTCTCAAAGTGATTGGCCTAGTTTACTTGTTTTTTTAGCATTAAAGTGTGTTTCTGACATAAGATTAGGATAAAATGCATTGGTTAGGATAAACTAGGCTTTGATCCTGCACATGCAGTGTTAGCACCTCTAAGTCTATGAATCACGATCGATAATTTAATGTTGTAAATACTAGCATATATTTTTATTGACATTTGTGGCATCGTTACCAGGGAGGTGCTAAAAGGGTTGAAGTGTAGGTAGACATGTTTACTTTACATTACACAGAAAGGGGGAGGGGAAAATGGTAAAATGAAAAGGCACCCTTACTTCAAAAATTATGAAGGGGTTCTAGCCCAACACATCCACTTTAGTGGGTTGCTTCAAAGCCTTGTTGTTCCTTTTTCGGAACGGTGTTTTGTTTTCCACATATTTGACTTATTTTTCATAAAAGTAAATTTAATTTCTGCAAGTTTGATTTATATTTTTGTTAGTGTGCTTATTTTCGGTAGGTGTGTTTACATTCTTGAAGTGTTCTTTCCTTATACAAGTTTGGGTGTGTTTATTTCCACAATTTAATTTCATGTTGGAGTATTTTATTTCATGTAAGTGTAGTATGTTTGATTTATGCAAATCTATTTTTAGTGGTAGGTATTTTTTTATTCAAATTATTAAAATAAATATATCTATCTATTTGGGTGCTGTAAGAACCCCAAACACTAATGCTTGTGTGAGGTAGGACCCATCAACCACAAAATGGATTTAAAAATCATCAACTAGAAAGAACTTTCTCAACTCTTGGTAGCAGTTGCGATATCTACTTCTCAAGAATAACATATTTTGGAAACAACCAAAAATTTATTTACCTCTCCAGAATTAACATAATATTCTCTTTTCCAAACTACAAAATAAGTTGAAAAATGGATAGTTCATACGAGGGAGAGTGACCATTTATACCTGAGATGGTGGAGTTCTCAACATGCATATCAGTGGATCCTTCATGGTCTAAAGAGATCAATAATATAGAAGAGGAGGATATGTATGGAATGATGAAGGAATACATCAAAGTTAGTACTCATGCACATCAAGAACACATTGAAATTTGGTTCCAAGAGGTAACCAAACAACAACAGTATTCCCTCCTTTAACACCTTCTTTTACAGAGGAAAGTAAGTCGGTTGCTTTTCCATATCTAGGTAATTACTGTAGTCACTATTTTACATGAGAATATGGGTAAGTTCCTTGATTTGTTTCTCACTTGGTTACATTCGAAGATTTCGTATACTTGAATAAAAGTGTTTTCTTTCTCCTTAGGTAGAATAGGAAAATATGTATATAAATAAAAAGTTGCATGTTTAGTTTAGAAATTAATGGAACTTCGTTGTTTTTATTTTTCAATAAAAAGACTAAGATATTTAAACAAAATTTATACCTTCTTTCTGATACATACTTTCAAATTTTTTTTATAACAACAACTCATAGCCTATAAAAAGGAAAATACCATGGGGTAATATGAAACTCATCAAACCTACAGACTAGTAGAACAACCTATTCAAGATTTGTAAGTGGGTGAGTAGATTATCTTTATAAAAGAATAGCAAAAAAGTACACTAAGTTGCTAATCATGAAAAAATAAATATAAAAAATAAAAGGATAGGTCGGGACTAGAGATTCTGTTTTGTTATTATCCTATGGCTCCATCTGTTACACATTAATAAGCTTCACCATCTATTTCTTTGATTTGGTTAGCTCACTTGCAGTATCCATTACATTGGGAGAAAAGAAATTTGCTTGGTTCTAAAACTTGTTAATAAATAGATTGTCCTCCAACCCATATACCATCCCGCCCCGTAAAAAGGTTGTTAGAGATTCTCCCTCATCCACTCAAACTCTTATAGGCAATATATATTGCTTAAAATCATAAGAGTGGAAATCTGGGACACGAGCCTTTGATGGAACATTGGGCATAAGAGGTTTACCCATCGAGGTACCGAACATGATCACTAGAAGAAGGTACTAGTATGTGGTATGCCAAGGTAAACCCGACAAGGTCCTCAACAGGCCTAGCTAGAAGAGCGGAATCTACCCAGAGATGACAATTTGTGCAAAGTATATGGTTTTGTTATGTCTCATTGTATGAGACTGTTTTTGAGATTATCTATAAAGAAGTATATATGGTTGAGTTATGGTAAACAAAATCCATAAAATGGCCACTAGAGAATAGCCTCAACAAAATATTAAGACTCTCTTATCTAATTCTTACTATATGTAAGGTGTCTAATCTTACTGGTGGGGCCATGTTCTTGAGAGTTTGTTGGGTTAATGTGTGAAATTTATCTATATGTTTGAAAGCTATAAATATTGGATTATGAAATGATTGATCCTTTATTCTTAAAAGAAAAAGGTTCCCTAAGAAGAAACGTTGTTTATCTATATATGAATTCTACATGGTAGAATTAGGTGCAATTATGTCATAAGTAGAGATATTTAGAAATTATTGCTTTCATAAGTATATCTAGTTTTCATATCATGAGTTATTAGAATTTCATGTCATTCCTTCAAGAAATATTATTTGTGATCTCATTATTCTTTCTTTCGGATGTAGAAAATGGAAATCTTGATGTTACATCATATTTGAAATTTCCAAATCTACACTCATGGTTAATAAAAGGAAGAGAAGTACAAAGAATTTGTATAGCTTGATTGTTCCAAAAGGGATGAGGATGTATGTAGCTTAGCAACCCTATATTGCCCAGTTTCAATATTCATGTTCCACTACGAAGATTAAGCTCGGTTGGAAAACTCATGCTTCCTTATTCGGTCCTGTTCACCATAGCTACCTTTCAGATCGAAGGAACCAGCATAGATACTTCAATGGCAATAGAACTATCACCAAGTACTCTATGCGACATAAAAAATTAAATGATTCTCATAATTTGTTGATACTCTTGGAAAAATTATGTGCTTACTGTTTTGGATTCTTCAGCCAGAGTGTCGGATGGAGTGCCATATGGATTGCTCAAACAACCTATAATCTGCAAAAACAAATTTGCAAATTCCAGAAGTAATTTTTAATACAAAACTCAGGTATAGCTAGATGAATCCAATAATCCTATGATCTAGAAATAGCTAAAACTGTAAATTTACTTTGTACATATTTGTATTCTCTAGTTGGAATGACAAATTTCACAGGCTAGGTGATTTTAAAAACAATTATTTCACCAAAGCTAATATTTCTAGAACGCCAACATTTTTTTCCATACTCCATTTTCATCATCATCATATTCTACTTTATTTTATCATAATCATAATTATATTCTATCTACTCTCTAAGACGTGGTATTAGTATGTTCTACAATCTAAGAATTATATGACTACATAACTTATGCTTATTAAGCATACAATATGATCTCAACTTTTTGCTGCATTTCCTTTTTAGACTTTCATTATTTGTTGAATCTATGACTAAACTTAGGTATACACATGGATTCTTGTTTAATTACAAGGAAATGTGAACATGGTCATTTTTGCAAGATTTCATTGTATTCAAAAAATATTACCATAACTTAGAGTTCCAATTTGACTTCTCCATATTCTTTATATCCTTCATCCTTTCATGATTGAGACTGTAATAGGATACTTGTTTCTATAAGAATAATTGATTGTCATTTTTCTTTATTATATATGGCTCATATAATTTTCTTAATTATGATTTTATGTGGTTATAGTTTCTTCAATCATAATGTCCAAAGTATTTGAATTGGACATTGATTGAATACATTCATACGATATCATTTTAACAAAACACTAACCAAAAGCATGTCATAAATTTCAGATATGGGTTATCATTATTTTGGAAATCAAATGAGAGTCCATTCATTTCATTCAAAAACTTGGCTCTTGCATGAACACATATATCAAAAATTATATCACCAGTCATGTTTTGATATGCCTTGGTGCACGATTTAAAACCTTCGGTATATTTGGCATTGATATTATTATATAGCAAGGGTTTTATCATTATGTTTCCATGCAGGGAATCTATGAATACAATATATTTTCTTTATTTCATAATTCTATATTTCTCATTTTCACTCTTTCAATTGTTCCCCTCATTCCGTGTCATCATTGAACCCAAGAGAAATTTTATCAAAATATCAAAGAATCCAACTTCCAATTGAAAACCAAATCCAAGGCTGCTACATCCCCTCCAAAAGTGTAGATAGTGGTCATTACTGCAAACACATAATCAAATTTTGATAACTCAATTTTCTTTGCAGAGGGACCCGCAACATCTTCGTTGTGGGGGAGATGATGATCCTCTATTTTGATAATATTTCACCATTATCTAGTCTATATCTTTAAATGAAAAATCAAGCATCTTAGTGCATTTTGGTTTTTCTTGTCATATTTTTGGAAGCTTTCAACCCTAATATCTCTTAACACCATGTTGATATCTAAGCAAGATAATAATCATATTATTACATTTATTTTTACATTACATCAAAGGATTCAAGTTTTATTTATGAATTAATATTTGAACGTCATTATCATTCATGGGTTTAGCAGTCTCGAACCTCCATCCATCACCCATTCCAACACTTGATTTGGCAGTGATGTTTCTCGTCATCTTTATAGGAAGCTAAGTTTGAGATTGATTTATGAGAAATATCATGAAACCATTCGAAACCCACTTCTCAAATATTTTCATTTAGCTCTAATTGGGGGCCCATTTTATAATTTTTTAACAGATATAGAGAAAAACATGCTCGAAAAGAAGTATTTTTTCTAGAATTAGGGATACTACCAATTTTGTAAAATTAATAATTTGTTGAATGATCCATAGCTTTGGGGATTCTATTCTATCTTCTCCTCATATGTATTAATGTATAAATCAAGGTCTACATAAGAGCAGAGGGGACCCATCATCATTGTACGAGATGTTTGAGACTGTAATTTTGTGAGAAAGAGATAAGTGCTCTGAGTTTATAATCAAGATTTGATCTTTAATGAAGTTGGCATATTTCTGAGATATTTGCTATGAGTTATCCATTTCTATTGTGTGATCCAGGTGGGGAAGGGCCCCTTAATTTGGTAATTCTGTGGAAGTTCATCTATTAGATTAGATTTCAATTTTATTTCTAACTTGCATGATTTTTTTCAGTTGTGTTTTAAATTTATTTATTTTTTCATTTCTTGTGAGTTTGAAGGATTCATTTGCAGATGAAAAAAACCTATACTATTTTCAGATAACATTTCCTCTGCATTCATTGTACCACATTATCTCTGCAGTAGTCCAACACTGATTCCATCTCAAATCCTTCCCTCTCTGCAATTCCACATTCTGAACCCCTTTCCCTTCTTTCATTATTCTACTTTCTAGTGCTACCTATCAATTCTTGCATGCAGGAGTTCACTCTATTAAAAAACCAGATTAATTTGTTTCACTACTTTCAATATTTTCACATTTTTAGTTGCATCCATACCTCATCCTATGAGGTAATCTACAATTGTATTCGATCACAAATCCATTCATGATAATATTTGTTTCAACATAAAATAATAAAATAATAAATAAAGTGATGGGTGGATTGTTATTCCAAAGATATTTTACTCCTTACATGTGACTGAGAACAAAGAAGAAAGTAATTGACACCTTCCATTTTACTTCATATTGACATGCATCACTTTTCTTTTGATATCATCCCCTTTCTTTTTTCATTTCTTAGGTGAAGCATCTTAAGGACAAATCTTTGAAATGTATAGTTTACTTTGATTTTCCTATAGCTTCTTTAATTCCTGCACTAGATATTTGTACTAGTCTTCCCTGTTTTAGTACTAGTTAGATTTGCAATACAAATTTAGTTTGGATTGTTTTGATTTGGTTTCCTTACACTTTAATAGATTCAATTACTAATAGAAGGATTAATGACCTAACTCGAAATATATGGTCACCTTATGATGGGTTTCCTCTCAAAGTGATTGGACTAGTTTAATTGTTTTGTTAGCATTAAAGTGTGTTACCGACATTATATTAGGCTAAACTAGGTTAGGTTATGCTAGAATCGGCTTTGATCTTGCACATATAGTGCCAAAAAGACTAAGTATATGGATCTTGGTTAATAATTTAATGTCGTAAATGCTAGAATATATTTTTCCCTACACACAATACTTATCCTCACGGTAGGTAGCAGGTAGGGCCATTAGAGAAACCATCTCTTGGTGGGGAAAGGCCACCACCTCCCATTGGGGTAGATCCACCACTTTTCATTGGTCGAGGAGCATATACTAGTGGGGATAGACCCACATATCATGAGCCTATCCAAGAGCCTCACCCATGCATTACGTGCAACCATACTTTCTATGGTCATGTGCATATAGATGATAACCTTAATGGGTATTTTACTCAGGTAAGTAAATGGTTAATAGTAGCCTTGTTCTTTTTTTTCTTTACTATACACATATATAGATTGCTAATATTTTTAATGTTCTTAAAACTTGCAATTTCTACAAGTAGAGGAAGTGGGGAAATAATTTTCCTTTGGTGATGCTCATGCTAGCCCAAAGGCTCGTACATTAGACATTTTTGATGTACAATATGTTTTTGTACCTTCGACATCGACAAATGACACCGAGGTAACTGTTTCAACATGTCAATTTTTTCATACATGTTAGTTTCTTATCACATGTTATTTATTTAACGCTACATTGTATAATATTTACAATTTTCTAAATTCTAGGTTGTAGGTCCTCCCACAGGGGAAAATAATTTCTTCTACTGATCTCCCCCTTATTGGGGAGATAAGCACTACACATTCCAAAGGGGATGAGTATATGGTAGAACATGCCGAATATTTGTTGGAATCATCCCTTATATCAGTGAGTATTTCACTATTTCCAGTTTGTTAATATAGGTTAGTTCATTGATGAATTCATTTCTAACTACGTCAACACTTGGTGATTCTAGCCATCGCATACTATATTTAGATAATAGCCCACACTTTCCTCTCCTCACAATCCAAATGTGCGGAAGAGTTGTGTGTATACGAGAAGATCCACTCCTCGAAAGGGTGTGGATGTCCTCTATAGTAGATGCATGAGAGAGCCATCTATGCCTGAACTAAGAAGGGCCATTGATGTCATAGTTAATGTTACATATGCAATAGAAACAATTCATATAGAGGTAACTATTTCAACAATTGTACATAGTATAATAATGTAACTAGAATGTTTATTCATACATGTCTATGTCAGCATTTGGTGATTGTATCCATTAGCAACAACAATTCCTAGCTCCTCCAGTCAATCCATGGTTGTGACCGGGTCTCCTCCTGTGGTGAGATGGTCATTAATGACCAAGTATTTTAATTCAATTTGCATCAAAATATTGATAATTGTTGAATAAATTGAGATATGATATTTTTATTTGTAGAGTACAATTATAGAGAGTACTTTCATGAGCACACTACACACATCGATACCCCAATTGGATTTGGTGAGTGTTTTTCATAAATAATTTGGCCTTAAGTTAATTTTTTAAGTTTTTTACTACTAGGGTATTAGTTCAGTTGTGTGATAAAAAAATGATCTTTGATTTGCAGACTCCTAAGGTGTAGAGCGATCCTAAGGATATTGTGGATAAAACAAAGTCAAGGAAAAACAAGTGAAAGATTGATTTTTGAGGTGTGATCTTAAATATATGTACTTTTGCATACATGTACATTGTTCTACTTAGTGACACGTGTACATTGAGAATCCCTTTAAGGTCCAACTACTTTGTTGTAGTTTGCATTATAAACAATCATCTATCAATCCATATTTTCTCTTGAGTTTCCACTTGTTATTGTAATTATTTAATTCTTCTACAAATTGATCAATTATGTTTATGAAATTTATATATAATTACATCTTAAGTCTCTCGTTGAAAATGATCTTTTAATCCATATTTATTCTCTTCCATGTTTTGCGTTGATCAAGTAACATGCCACCATTGTGTTATGAAAAAATTATCTTAATGGAACACACTAATTTGATCTTTCAACAATTCAATGAACTCATTACATGCACACTAATTCGATATCTAATTTAAAATTATGTTTTTGTCAATTCCGAAGGGTCATACACATTGCTCAAGATTATGGTTGCAAATAAAAAAAAAATTCAAGTGTCCATGGTTAAAAACGAAGGTTAAAAAATTAATTCAAAATGTATTTGAACAACCTTTTTCATGTAAAACATGATACACATATAATCAAATGTAGTCTATGACATTTTCTCAATCTAAGAGGAAGTGTAATAAATGCTACACATGTCATCAATGCTACACTATTTAATCAATTGATATGTATGACCATGTATGAAGTTTGGTTGAAGTGTGCCTACTCTAGCATGATAAAAACAATGGCTAAACACACAACAATATTCATCCTTGTTTATCTTATATCTTCAAAGGATCATCCTGGTTTCTTCATTGTTTGAAATATCAGTTTGAGAATTTATTACAACAATAAAATTGTCATACCTAAAACCATAAATATGATACGAAGTGGCATACAAGTGATACTAAAACCATCTTCATGATCCATTGGGTAACCCTAGTTTGTAAGGAACTAGTTAGTTCCAATATATTGATAACCATTAGATTCTCATGACTTCACTTTCAAAAAATTGTTGAAGGTCTAAACCCTAGCCTTAAACTAAATCCTAGTTTGTAAGAACCTAGTTTGTTCTAATATATTTCTAACTAATAGATTCACATGAATTCGCTTTCATAAAATTTGTGAAGATAGAAACCGTGGCCTTACTAAACCCTAGTTCGTAAGACACTAATTTGTTCTTTACTTCTTTCATATGTCCATTTTCCACTTGTCATAATTCTAATTCAAGTTTGAGGGTATAAATTTTCTTTATTTAGGGTCTTTAACTATGCTGACCATCCCACATGGAACTTACTTGTGGAATTAATTTCCTCCACATATGTAGAACGTGCCTGAAACCATGTGTCATTTCAAAAAATATCTCAATGGTTGTTGTTAGGGAAAGTGTTCCGATGGTTGGGTTCAATGCCACCAACGTAATAGGGGTATAAAGACTGACATATACCACTTTTCCAAGCATGAATTAAACAAGGTTCAATTGTTAGACTGAAGGTTGATCCAATATTTCTCTAGCCCTCCTATTTCTCTCCAATCTTAGAGGCCTACAAAACAAAGGTCAACCTTCCTTAAACCAATTTGAACACATGTAAGGAGATGATATTCAATATAAAATGAAACCCTAATATGATAAACATTAATATGTAATCATAAAAATAGATATAAAATCTATCGTAAACTAATTTGCAAAGGAAAGAGGATCAAATCATTATTAATCAATGGAACAAGTAAAAGATATACCTTCTCCTCATGCAAGGCACCTAGTGAAACCTTTGATATGGATCTCTTGCTTCTCTTCTCCAAGAATCTCATCCTCCAAGCTCTGGAATAGAGGGAGATGATAGCCAAGGAAAAGGTAGGGGGGATTAGAGTCCCAAATTCACTAGGATAACAATTCCAAAGGCTAAGTCCCCTTTCATGTACCCTCTCCCTCTCTTATATACTAGTTTGAAGAGTTAGGGTAAAAAAGGGAGCAGTTACAAGTGAAATACCAGTTCCAAAACCACCCAAAGTTTAACATTTTTCCACTTTTTGAAAATGTTTGGCCACTTCAGGTTATATAAATGGGTTTAATTCAACAAAGTCATGATAAAAGTGTGGGTTTCCTTAGGAAAACTCATGAATGGGTAAAACAATCCATTTTTTAGGGTACTTGGATGCATTTTCATGGGTTGATGTGTTCTATAAAGTTGTTACCTGGTCCGATATATTTCTAATGGTCCAAAAAAGAGGTTAAACAGAGTTACACAACTCTAGATATGACTCTTCCATCCATAGGTATCCTTTGAGTGACTAACAATAGCTTTCATGAAGTGTCGTCATGCGACGAAAACATGTGAAAGTCGTCATGTACAGAGAAGTTCCATTTTGGGATATTAAAATATACCCCCTAATGTATGAGGTTATAGGGGAAGGTGATATCTGAAATACTTATAAAAATGAAATAGTTGAGACGAGGAGTCGAAGAGACTGGAGGATCTAAGATCATAATCTCAAACGAATGTACCTAAGAGAGAAATTAATGTCAAACAAAATGATCTTCTATACTTATATCTCCATATACAAATGATCGACATAAAGATACAGGAATATCCAACATTTGTGTGAGTGATGTAACTATCATGGTCACACAATATGCAAAAAAATGCCATATGAAATATAAAGTAATCATGGACACAAATGAAGAACATAGATCCATGATTGATAATCAATCATAGCCATAAGAATACAAGGTGGATCTATGTATCGGAAAATGTCATATGAAGTGTGACAAGGTCTTGCGCAACTTGGGAAATAACAAAGAGGATGCTGCTATTGTTGACCCAAGGTCTTCAATCCAAAACACCCAAAGGTATCAATCTGAACCATGTGAATAAAGGATTTTAAGTCGAGCATGGAGGAAACTGTTTGATTACCGATCATTGATGAAACCATTAACAAATGAAAGGGAAACCACTATTAATGAAAAATTTCACCAAGGTACCTATTACATTCTAACAACTGTGAATAAATGTTCTTGAAGTTGAACACCTGAAGAATACATCGAGTACGAGACATTAAGGTATTCCCACTACCCAATAGAAAGGGAAACTACCCCTAATGACTACAATCCCCAAGCTACTATCACAAAATTTAAATCTCATTCCTAGAGCAATATTTGTTGAATTCAATTGGAAGAGGTTTGTTGGAAGGATGGAATTTAGGCATCCTCCATCATCAAACATTAGATAAATCAAACACTGATTTGGTTTGGAACTAGGACAAATTTTTGCAACAAGGACCACTAAATAATTGATGTAATGAACTAATACTAGGGAGTGGCAGACTCAAAAATTCAAGTTAACTGTAGAATAGATGACAAAATTTTATCCTTGAATAGTGTGCATGATACAAACATGACTTGGGTAGCTTTATACACAAAACGATGAAAGAAACAAATATAAAATGCATAATACATTTATATATTATCCATATAATTGGAAAAAGAACCAATTGGAGGAGTAATAACTTTGATATAAAGCTTAACTCTAAGGCCAAAAACTAGAACCCAACTATTGATAAACTCAAAACCGGTGCTTTGTTCAAGAAAACAAGACTTTGTTTCCATGTTATAAAAGACATTCAAATGAACTCCCCTTTCCTTCTTTATTGTAAAGGTTTAACGAGTCCAAGAAAGAAAACTCAGGACCTTCTTCATTGTTGGAAAGATGGAAGAGGAGATATAATAATGCTTGATGAAGCACTGATTCATGGATTTTACGAGCCTGTATTAGTGAATGCTTGATGATGTTTTCACATGAGAGTCTGAAAATGCCGAAGGAGACTCTAGGGGAGAACTTTTTTGTAAGGTTAGTCTCCAAAGTCCGAAAAAGTATAAATAATCTAGAGGATATGTCATAACCCCAAAATTTCATAATAAATTAAAATTTTTAAGATAACATAAAATGTATGAATACGCAGTTCACTAACTGCTAGCGGTTAGCGGAAAATGAAATAGTTTAATAACTAGTATTAACTAGTTTCAAAATAAAAAAAGTAATACAACTATCTTTTTCATGAGTCATACAGGAATGACTTGTATCCAGATTTCTTTTAGCTTTACTAATAGTTTCTACTTTTGTTGGCAAGTAAGTAAAAATCTATCTTTGAAAACTCGGGGCTTACTTAGCATGATGCTAACGCAGATGAACTGTTGGTTCTTACAGGTTCAACAGGCAACGAACCATCCAGCAGGAGTTTAATTTGTAAGGTAGCAAGAAGTATTTCTATTGCATGTTAATATGCTAGTAAATAAACTAATTATTAAAAAGCAAAAATATGATGAGGTAAAGTAATTGTCTTCTATAGTTTTTGCTTCTAAAACAGTATTCAATGTTTAGTCATAAAGATTTTTATCTTTAACATACTTAGCTAAACAAAAAGATACTTACTGTGAGCTTAAAGCTCAAGTTCTTGGTCATACAATTACTTCTATTTTAACATTCTCATACCGCTAATGTTATGTTTAAATGTACTGTCATTTATTCATGAAAGTACTCCTATCAATATCAAAGGTAAGGATTTCCAATAGAGTACACATGTTTCTATTTTGTCTCTTTCTTACTAGCTATGGAATTTATTAACCTGTTGTTTGTATGTACATATGCTAAACATTAAGTTATAAACTTCAGTACTTAAATTATTGCCTTGCTACATGTATTATTGTAACAATATACAATACCACATTATTTTATAATGTACCAAATATAATTTTTATTTGAATCTTGTGGAAATATTACTACCTAGAAATTTCCATGACATATTATAAGTTTGGTTCTTGTAACTAGATACATCATCTTAAGATGGAATACTACCTACCGCCAGTTTTATAAGTCAAAATCATAGGTAAATACATTATTAGTGTTATTCCTATAATTTATAAACCTTGTGCATGGTTTACACAATAGTAAAATTACTATTATAATGTTTCCTCACTATAATAAGTTGTAGTTTATAATAACTACTATGGTAGATTTTACTACCTAGAACTTCTAACCTAAGGTCTATATGAAGTGAAACATTATAAACAAAGATTCCTATACTATGCTAAGACTAAGTAAAGACAAACAATCAAAAATTGACTTTGTAAATAATGATAAGATTCATTACTATTGTCATTGGCAAGTTGAGCATACAAAACATTATTTGTAAATGTTTACACTATGGTCGAGCCTCACGATTGCTTATTTGACATGGTTTAAACACCTTTACTCTATAGTCAAACTACATATATTAGTTATTAGCAATTATAAGTAATCTAAAACCATCAATTACAAAATGGTTTGTGCTTCAAATAATATGTAATTATTTGAAAGTCGATTTGCAAATTAAACATACAAATCATTATTTCGAAATGTTTATACTATGGTCAACCTTGGGATTGTTTCAATGGCAAGGTTTTTACATCCTTACTCTATGGTCAATAACATAGAGTCACTATTAACAATTATCACAACCCTCGATACTATCAATTACAATGATATAGTTTTTATGTTTCAATAATGAATATATATATTTACATTCTATAGTCAATTTCATAGCATTGTATTGATCATGGCAATAATATGTTGATAATTAAAAACACAAATGACTATAGACAAGACCCTTGCGTGGTTGAAATATTTGGAGGGCACGTGGTCTACTCTCATCCATGCATTGGCGACTTAAAAGACATGAAATCCTATACACCTGCCATTTGACTCCAAGGGTTTCAATTGTCCTGCGAGCTGCTCTATGTAGTTTTCTTAGCGTCCATGAGAGGTTGTTCCTCTACTCTTCTTGCTCTATGGCTTTTGTTTTCTACTATGTAGTCACATTACACAGTCTTAAGTCTCGAATCTTCATGGTTGCGAGCCTTACTACGCAAGTGGTTATTTGTTTAAGAGTTTGGATTGCGGCTTGTCCATGGTTTCAGTTCTGTTTGTCTTGTAGCTCATCATGGCTTTGTGAATTTTAAGTTTGTTGACACTATCTCCACTCTAGGGTCAGCGTAGGGGTTTTAATACTCCTTTGTTTAATTCACTAAAGCTGGTGACAGCTTCTTCGCTGCTCAAATTCTCTTCTTACTTGCAGGTAAAGACAACTCAGTTATTTGTTATGAAAATTGCTTTGTTAAGTTATTAATATAGTTAGGGTTTAATCTTAGAAGATGAGCATCATTCTAACGATCAGTAATGTGCTCTTTACAGGAACCCATGACAACTCCAATCTTCAGTGGAAAAGAATACAACTGCCAGCTTCAGTGGACTTGTGGCCCCAAACGATAAGCCCTAATTCAATGTGTATTTTTCCCTACTTGCGATGAGGGTTGTTGGAAGGAACAACACAGTGCTTGAAAGAATGTTTCTCGATTTCTTTGTTGGTTATATATTTTAGTATGTTGTTACTCATATTTTACTTGAAAACCCTTGTTGTTTATGCTGGGTAATACCAGCCCTGGATCCATGATATGAAAGTATAATTTGGTTAAGACATAGCCTTATGGCTTGACAATGTAATACAGTTGGTTTTTAATTAAAAGAAAGACTTCATCAATGTTGGAGCTCTTTCTCATTTTTGCAGTGGTTTTGTTAACCCATAATTAGTGTGTTATTTTACTGTTTTTAAAAGGTTTATAAAAGTTATTTACTTGCAGAAGGACTGTGGTCAGTATATTGTATGGATTATAGCCTTCTTGATAATTTTGTTACACAGTTAATGATGTAACTGGTTATACTTACTCGTTAATTTGTAATTGGATAAATTAGTTGAAGGGGTTTCAACGCTCTGGTTTTTCTTTCATAGGTTATAAACCTGTTTGTTTAAATAAATAAAAAGCACCTATATATGTACTTATCAGTTCATTTCTTTTATTATTTATATTTACATTTATTATTATTTACTACTCTGTAATTTAAATTTATTTGGAGTTCTATAGAAAATAGAAAGTTCACTCTAGAACTCTGTTTATTTTTTCATAAATAAAGGGTTTATTAACAAAATTCTAGCTGGTTTTTATTAAGTAATAGTTAGGATAAGTTAATAATTTAAAAGAAGATATTGTTTTTTTAATAACTTGTTTATATATTTAGTTATTTTTCTCCTATAAACTTTTATTCCTGTTAGTATACTATTACTGTAAAACTAATGTAATTTACTATTTCTTTTTCCTGCATTTTCATTTAGTTACATTAAGTAAAATAGTAAATACAACAAACCATAACACTTATTTTTCATTGTACATTAAACATTGAAATAAAATTTACTCTGCTATCTACAAATACAAAATCATATCTACTATTTTCATTCTCTTAAGAATTCTTTCATTTACTTAAGGCATTCTAATTGTGCTAGAGTACAACGTGGTTTTCAGGTGTGGAAAAACACAGTCTAGAAATTTAATTTCTTTCTATTTCATTACTTCCCTAACCATTTTCATTGCTATAAATAATCAAATAAAAAAAAATTAATCTAAACTTTCACAAACTCTGAACTTTAACATTCATGTAGCAGCTAAACTAAGATT
Organism: Pseudotsuga menziesii; assembly: GCA_001517045.1. Lineage (NCBI taxonomy): Eukaryota > Viridiplantae > Streptophyta > Pinopsida > Pinales > Pinaceae > Pseudotsuga > Pseudotsuga menziesii. The sequence goes on from LPNX011170060.1 coordinate 76,663, forward strand.
TATTTAACTCACACAGTAAAATAAAATAACATATAACCTGTTTAGGACAAGACGAAACCAACTTTAGGAGGTTGTTGCTCCCTACAAATCTCTTAGAGAGCACTCAAACAATGCTTCCTCAGGACCCTCAAGCCTGCTCTTGGTCTTCTTGGCTGAGAACTGGGTGGAGAATGCAACTTTAGAACCCTCTGTCACTTGACTTAGTTCAATACCTTAGTAAACCAATCTAATCTCAGTAGCATGATCTTCAGCTTAAAATTTGCAACTAGATCATTCACAGCAATTATCCCCTCAGACACTTTCCATATTCCTCTCCCTTGAATTTCTCTAAAGTACATTCATTCACCCTAAATGATCACAGCTTCTTTAGAATGAGCAGCCTCAGCTCTCTTCAATGGAAATTTTTATAAAGATGCCTAGGTCTTCTGGGTCATTTTTCATTAATTGAGCCACCTGCTCTGATTCCACTTTCTTGGAGAATCATGACCACAAATATAGGGAGGTTGCCACCTACAATAGTTGGAAGTGGTTTGAGGATGCTGCCAGATGTCAGTTTGCTCTCTACCTAGTTTCCTCCACCAATTTGGACAGTAAACACTTTTTAAACAACTCTCCCAAGTTGTTGTCTCCTCATTTATTTATTTATAAATAAAATATTTTGAATTTACAATAAATATTCTTGACCCCACTGGTCATCAATTACAACTCAGCATAAAATTTAACATAATGTTCCTCAAATAATATAAAATTGTATTTGTGAAATTGGGGCATGTGACATACACACCCCCTTAAATTATAACATCATCCTTGATGTTATTTATTCCTCATCCTCAGAATTCGCCTGGAACAAAATTGGATATGCATCCTGCATATGAATTTCCAATTCTCAGGTGGCTTCCTTTGGACTAAGGTGCTTCCATTTCATCTTCACCTGACCAATGGTGCAGTTCCAAAGTGTGATCTCCCTCCGCTTGAGGATACATTCTGGTTCCACCAGAAAATCTCCTTCGGGTTCCACCTGTACATCATTTTAGTTAACAACATGAGTAGCATCATGAACATATTTCTTTAATACAGAAATGTGAAAAACATTATGAACTCTTAAATTCGGTGGTAAGGCTAACTGATAGGATACTTGTCCAATCCTGGACAGTATTTCAAAAGGACCACAGTAACGAGGTGCTGGTTTTGCACAACTACGCAACCTCAGAGAGCTCTTTTTGGATCTCACCTTGATGAACACATGTTCACCTACCTGAAACTCTTTTGGAGTTCTTTTAAGGTATGCTTTACTTTTCTGTTGATCTTGCGCAATTTTCAGATTACCTTGTACCTGCTTTACAATTTATTCCATTTCTTTCAATAATTCAGGACCTAATACTAACCTATCCACCGGATTACTCCAAGAGATAGGAGTGTTACATTTCCTTCCATACAAAATTTCGAAAGGACTAAATCTAGCTAGAGCTTGATAATTATTATTATAAGCAAATTCTACGAGGTGTAAATAATCTTCCCATTTACCTAGCTGATCCTTTACATACATTCTTAGTAAATATTTTAGTACTTGGTTTACTCTTTCAGTCTGTCCATCAGTTTGAGGATGGAACGAAGTACTAAAATTTAGTGTAGTATTTAATCCTTTAAACAGAGATCTCCAAAAATTACCTGTAAATTTAGGGTCTCGATCTAAGATAATAACTTTTGGTATTCCATGCAATCGAAAAATTTCCTTTAAATAAATATCAGCTATGTTTGCAGCATTATACGTAGTTTTTACAGGTATAAAATGGGTTGCTTTACTCAATTTCTCAACTGCTGGGCAATGGCTGAAGTAATCTAGTTGGATGTTGATGTTAAGTTTTTACTTGGTGACATTCAAAACATCTAGCAATATATTATGCCAATTCAATCTTCATGTTTGGCCAAAAATATTCTTATCTTAACATAGTTATAGTCTTCTGATAAATCGGATGGCATGAGTAAGGAGTTTTATGAATTTTGTCTAAAATTAATAACTTAACATTAGGTACATTAGGTACATAAATTATGTCTTTATACAGTAAAAATCCTCTTTCATTCAAGTTTTACCCTGTACTTAGACTTTCTATTGGATTTTCTTTTTCTTTTTCTTGTACTTTTTGGTAAATTTCATTTTGTTCTATCCCTGCTTTAAGCTGTTCTTCCAGATCTATTGTAGAAGTACCGATAACTGCTGTAAAGTTCAGCTTGGCATTTCTACTTAATGCATCAACAACTTTATTTTATTTCCCTTTAATATGCTGAATTTCGAAATCATACTCACTTAGAAAAGCTAGCCACCTAGCTTGTCTAGCATTCACATTAGATTGATCTAACATATATTTTAGTCCTTTATTATATGTCATTAGAATAAATTTTGTTCCAATTAAATGATGACACCACATCTTTAGAGCATGTATGATAGCAGCTAATTCCAAGTCATAAGTTGCATAATTCTTTTCATGAATTTTTAATTTCCTAGACTCCTAAGCGATAGCATGCTCTTCTTGAGTCAATACTCCACCTAAACCATCATTGCAGGCGTCAGTACACACTATAAAATGTTTATTTGGATCAGCTATTCTTAAAATAGGTGCGCTGGTTAATAATGTTTTTAACTTTTTAAAACTATCCTCGCACTTCTTATTCCAATCAAATTTCTTTCCCTTCTTCTGCAAAGAGGTTATTGGATTTGCTATTTTTGAAAACCCTTCAATGAACCTCCATTAATAACCGGTAATTCCCATGAAGGATCGAACATCAGTTACATCTTTAGGAACTGTCCAATCTTCAATCGCCTTTATCTTCTTGGAATGCACTGAAATTCCTTCTTTAGTCACCACATGACCTATGTACTGGATTTTATCTTTAAAGAAGTCACATTTGCTAAAATTTGCAAATAGTTGATGATCTCGCAACTCTTGCAAAATAATTTTTAAATATTCTTTATGCTCTTCTTCAGATTTCGAATAGATTAAAATGTCATCAATAAACATGACCACAAACTTATCCAAATATTTATGCATTGCATTATTCATTACAAACATAAAAACAACTGGAGCGTTAGTAAACCTGAATGACATGACGACAAACTCGTAATGGCCATATTGAGTCCTAAAAGTTGTTTTAAATATGTCTTCATCTTTAATTCTAACTTGGTGATATCTAGACCATAAATAAATTTTTGAAAATACCGTGGCTCCACGTAGTTTCTCAAACAGATCATCTATGCGAGGTAACATATATCTATTTTTAATAGTCATATTATTCAACGAATGGTAATGTATGCAAAGCCATAGAGTCTCGTCCTTTTTCTTAACGAAAATGATAGGTGCTCCCTAGGAAGACACATTAGGTTGAATATATTTCTTGTCAATAATTTCTTTTAATTGTGACTTAAGTTCATTAAGTTCAAGTATGTTCATCCCATAAGGGGCCTTTGAGATGGGTACTGCACTAGGTACCAGTTCAATGGTAAAATATAGTTCCCTTTTTGGAGGCAGTCCCGGAATTTATTTTGGAAATACATATGCATACTCTTTTAAAACTGGTATATCCTCAAATTTTAATTTATCTATATTATTTATATTTTCCTCATTAGTTACTGTTACTACATAAGCCTTACAACCTTTCCTAATAGCTGTCTTAAGTTGTAGAGCAGAAATCTTCCTTACAGTTATTTTTCTAGGGATTCCCTTTACACTTATTAGTTTTCCATATTTATTTATACAAGTAAAGGTTTTGTCATAGCAATTCAAGATCACCCTATGCTGCTCTAACCAATCCATACCGATTAGTATGTCATAAGAACCCAGAGGTAGTACATTAAGCTTTACAAAAGTTTCAAATTGATCCATAACTACTCCACAATTATTTACAAAACTAGTTACCTTCCTCTTTGCACCAGTAGCTAACTAAACCAACCAAGAACTTACAAACTTTTCAATAGGCAGTTTACATTTTTCTACCAAATTAGGTGAAATATAACTTAAACTAGCTCCTGGATCAATTAAAATAGATATGGGTGTTTGGTTTATCTTACCTTCTACTTCCACCATGGAAGTTTGATAGTATTCTTGTTGATTCTCTAGGGCTGCATTGATCTTGGGCATAGTCCTCGCTAAATCTTCAATACTCATCTCCTCATATATTCTATGATTATTACTGACAGTCTTTTTCTAATTAAGACAGACTGAGGCATAATGTGGGCCATTTCACTCCCAACACTTTATGGGTTCTTTTCGTTCAAAGTTCTTTGTGTAATTACTGTGATTATTAGCAGACTCTTTACTCTTTTAATTGTGCTGATTGTTCTCTGAATTATTCTTATTCCCTTGAAAATTCTTATTAAAAAAATTTCTAGCGTTATTATTTTTAGAATTCCGATTGGGCACAAACTCTTTCTTGTTTTGATCATAATTATTATTCTTTTTGGCCTTCTAGTTGGTCATGCTCTCCTTTTTCCGATTCTATTCATAACAAAAGATGGATTTCCTCATAGCTTCTTCTAGAGTTTTTGGATTGTCATACTCAATCCTATCCTTTATTTGATAAGGTAGACAATTGAGAAACCGTTGTAGCTTTTGTTTTTCATCCACAAGGTATGGCACATATCTAGCAGACTTAAAAACTTATTATTCAAATCTTTCATAGTCATTGTACCTAGTTTTAGCTCATAGAATTCTTTAGCCCTTTATTCATAGTACTGTTCAGATAAGAATTTATTTTCAAATAACTTCTTAAAGGTACTCAAATTTATGTTCTTCTCTCTTTAAATCTTACAACCATATATCATATTTCCCTGAAATATTAGAGATAACCATTCTAGCCTTTAATTGGTTAGAATAGTTATAAATATGGAAGTACTTCTTCATCCTAGATAACCAGGATTCTGCTTCCTCCCCCTTTTCAGTTTCTCCATTAAATGTTGGTGGCTTAATCTTTTTAAATTCTCCAGAAATTTTTTCATAAGGTTTATATTTTCTCTTTCTAGTATAGTGGTTATCCTCACTACTATCACTAGTTGTTGATGTAATTGTAACTTCAGAATGTATTCATCTGTATATCTTATGTATTGTACCCCGATGTTTATTCTGAGATGTGTCTTTAATGTATTTGAGTCATGCCATACCCCGATGTTTATTCCGGGAAGTTTCTATAATGTAAACAAGTCATGTCAAGTCATTATGGGTAACCCTCCTATTTGTCAAGGGTTAAAGTCCCCACAGTTGTGGGGCCCTAGGGTTGTTATGCTATCCTTGAGAATTTGAAACTAGGTGAGTCATTGTAAGTCAAGTCAATAGTCCCCACCATTGTGTTAAGGATAAACCTCCTTGTTGGTTAGAGGAGGCAAATTCCCCACAAGTTGTGGGGCACTAGGGTTATTAGACACTCCTAGAGATGTCGGTTCTAGTAAGTAATTGTTAAGTGCGAACGACATGTTGGAGTGGGTTTCAAGTGAATGAAAGAATATAAATAGAGAGTGAGCCTCTCTATTTATCACACACAAACTCACTCATTGGGGCACATGAGTGAGAGAGTAGAAGGTCTCTCAGTGTGTGTGTGAGAGAGAGAAGCTATGGAGATCATCTTTATGTTTTTGGGTTTTACTGCTGCCATTGGTGCTCATTCTATCTCTAAGGAAGTTACGGAGTTTTCTCCTTTATGGTTTCCCCGAGGAAAATTCTTTGTGTCTCATGTCTCTTGTGTTTTTATTGCTATGCATGTTATTCTCTTAGTTAAAAGTCCTAAGATCACAATACTAGCTTGAATGATAAAAATCTAACATGGTATCAGAGATAACCTGAGAACAAGACATTGTGTAGCTAAAAAAGCTAGGGATTATTACTTTTTGGTTCTCTCTCCACAATCCATCAGCAAAAGTATGCTTGGCTGACTCTCCATTGAATGGCGCATCTTTCTGTCGAAGCAGAATTCAATTCCGAGCATTTTCAGTTTTGGTGCTGGAAATTATGGCTTCTTGCAGAAGAGAAATTTTTTAGTGAGCCTAGCATAGGATTGATATCCTCATCAAAATAGAATTTTAGAGACCTAGATCAATATTTTTGGTTAGGTGAAACTCTGGGAAAGTCAAACCCTGGTTTCACCCCGAGCTCGAAAAAACCCTAAAATACTAAAACGGATACATTTTGGTACATTCTCTATATATCGATATTGGTGAAGACTAAGGTGCTAAAACTTGAAGTGACTGAAGATAAAATCATTATTTACATTGTATCTAAAATTCAGCCTCAAATTCTCTATATTGTTGGAGATACAATCCCTCCATGTTAGGGTTTCAGCCTCTTCTAGAATTCATCCCTAAACAGGACACCTGGGGAGAATTGCTATATATTGGGATAAAAAGGTCCAAATGAAATTTCAGAAGATTTTATAAAAAGGGCACAGAATGTAAGTTCTGTGGTCTGAGTTTTAGACCCTGAAGAGGAAACAGTGACACGCGGTAATCCGTACAGCTTTGCTGTTCTGAACAGTCCTGCAACAAGTCACCTTGGGAAAATGATCATAAGTCCCAGTTGGTGAAAATAATTCTACTAAAAAATATGGTGTTGGAATAGGGACATTTGAGGATACCTCAGTGCAATGTTTTAGAGACAGAGGAGAAGTAATTTTGTAGATACCGCAGAAACAGTAACATGCATTTCTGCAGAAGAAATTGGAAAACTAGGGCTTCCTGTTTCAGGAGCATCCTCCACTGTGTTCAGAAAAGGAGTACATTGGACAACTCAAATTGAAGAGATATATATTTTTATCCAATCAGATATGAAAGATTCCAAGTTTTTAAAGTTATGGTTTCTATGAAAAACCCTAGATCAGTTAGCTTCGAAACCAGGACGAACACCTCAAATTGGTAAGATCTAATCTTTTGCTATTTTCATTTAAGGTTCTCATTTGAAAGTGATCCATTGCGTGAGCTTGATGATAAGATTGGTGAAGTTGAAAAGTTCCAATAATGGAATTATATGATCTCTCTGAAGAAAATAAATTGGACACCTACATGAGTAGAGAGGTTCTAGTTCCAGAGGGAGATGAGGCTCAAAGCCTTACACCAGAAGAACTTGGTCAAGACTAGGAAGATCATTGCTGATTCAATCATAGATCAAATTGTACCATAGCTAAAGACAAAAAATATGTTTGATTCCTTGACCGATATATTTGAAGGGGAGAACATAATTCAGAACATGGCTTTGAGAAAACAGTTTAAGAAAGTGAAGATCCAGAATGCAGAACAACTTGAAGTGGTAGAAGAAGAAGTGGACAATGCAGAAGTGGTGATAGCCACCTTGAATGGTCTCCCAGGATCATGGGATTCATTCATTCAAGGAATGTGTGCCAGAAGGAAGTGATTAATTTCAGCAGACTCTGGGAAGAAGAAGAAGAAGCTCAACTCATAAGAAGAGAAGAGAAGATGGGAGAAACTAAAGATCAAGCTCTCACCATCCAAAGAAGATCCCTCAAGTGACGGGGAATATGAAGGAATAAATTATTGAAGAATGTCTTATCCATATTGACCATTTGGATAAGAAATGATGAATTAATGAATGAATAAGATGATGAAGCTGAAGGATCAAGAAGGAGTCTACCCATGAAACAAATAAATATAAGTATTCAATTGTCATTTCATGATATTATTTTGTTATGCATTTGTTTATATTCAATTGATGTATTATGCATGATAGAATGTTTCCATTAATGACAGTATACTACTAATATGTATGTAATGGGTAAGTATCTCATGGTGCTATAAAACTCTGCATTTCTACTTATCTAGAATGAAACCTCTTTGCTTACATATTGGATTAGTGCACAATCTCAATGTTATCCTAGTAGAGATGGAAGGAATCTAGAAAGTTTTTGTGAGATATGGATGGATGTTATATTGGCTAAACTAGTTGCATGATCATATAGTTATGTATAAGATTTTTTCATATACCTTATGAAATGTTTCTAACCATACAACTAATGCATTTGACTTGTAGGGAAGATCATGTAAAATCACCTACAAGCAAAGAAGGATGAGACTTGTTCCAAAGAACAAGTAACGACAGTTCAAGATGAAGAATAATATGATGAATGAAGCGACATCGTTGATGCAAAACCTTCTAACTATGAAGAAGTAACCAAGAAGAAAGGTTCAAGAAGAATTATGTCTCGAATGCAATATAAATAAATGAAGAGAATTTCGTAGTTCCATCATGCAGTAGATGGAAACATCATGGGATACAAGGCAATATTCGTAGCATGAGGCATAGACTACGAAGAGACATTTGCAGCCACTAGAAATACACATGAAAGGAAGAATCACATGTGTGAATGAAAGAAGGCCTTGTACGAGCTCAGAAGACACCCATGGGATAACACATACATGAGGAGCTTGATGAAGATCTAAACCTTTGCTACAAGGTTGATAGAGGATGACAAGTTCATAGATGGGTGCGAGAAGAACTTATGAAAAAGGTCAAGATCTTGGTAACCAGTGATCCTAGATGGATACTACTTGTCACTCTGGTATAGAATGTTTCAATGCATAGAGTATGAAAAAGAGAGGGAGTATGATGCTCTGCTTCAGAGGGAGTGACTGCAGAAGATCCTGAGCTTCGACATGGTACGACAGGATGGATAGATTACTGATGACTCTAGGATTTACTGAGAGTAAAGCGGATTCCAACCTTTTCTTCAAGTTTGAAGGAAGAAGACCAGTGATGCTCCTATTATATGTCGATGACTTGTTCCTAATAGAAAAGAGGAACTCATTAAATTTACAAGAAGAAGACTTGCTTCCAATTTTGAGATAAAGGACTTGGGGATGATGCACTACATTCTAGGCATGGAGGTGTGGACAAGAGAAGTATACAGTAGAGATATTGAATAGGTTTAGGATGATGTACTGCAAGGCCATGACCAAACCTATGGCATCTAACCTGAAGCTATCGAGTGTTGCTTCATCAGAGTCGGTTGATGCCATGATGTATTGTCAGATGATTTTCTCCTTGATGTACCTGATGAATAAGAGACCAGATATTTGCTTTGTTGTGAACACATTGAGACATATTCACCTGATGATTGCAAAGCATGCAGTGAGGTACCTGAAGGGTACAGTTGAGTATGGGATCAAGTGTGATCTCTTGGTTTCGTAGGATGGAGTCCTGCATGGTGCTGAGCACATCTGAGGCAAAATATGTTGCCACTTTCTATTTGGGTGGTAGCGTGTTTATTTTGAAAACTACTATTTTATTTGGTTGATCTGACTTGCATTTTTGTATGATGCAGAGAGGAGCAGTGATCCAGATTGAGATCTCTTGAAAGAAGGATTTCTAGCATAGCTGATGAGATAGGTTGTCCTTAGATGTAATCATCCCTGATGTGATTCTATGCTAGAAATGGCCAAAGTGAAGTTCACATACTTAAGGTAGAAGCTTGTTATTCTTGAGATCGAGGTTCCCTCTAAGGGGAAATGATAAGATCGAGAGCCATTCTGACATGGTGAGAGGATTAGGTTCCTTCCATGGTTAGATGTAAGGGCTGAGCCATTTTTTCATGGTTAGAGGATTTGGTTCCTTACATGTCAAATATGAGTGCTAAGCCATTCTGATGTGACTGTCGGATCGGTCCCTACATGATCATATGTAAGGGCTAAATGGCATTCTTGGAATGGAGGCACCTGGTCAGTTACCAGGAAAACTTAGTCTGGGACTGAGGGCCATTCTGATACGACTATAAGATGTAGTTTTACATGATCAGATGTGAGTGCACAACCATTCTGATGTGATTGAGGGAGGTGTTCCCACTTGATCAGATATAAGGGATGATGCCATTCTCTGGGACAATGGAGGCACCTAGTTAGTTACCAGGAATCCTCCGTCTAGCACTGAGAGCCCTTCTGATGTGGTGCTTTCAAGCATGGTCGGATGTAAGTGCAGAGCCCTTTCGATGCGATGCTTTTGAGCATGGTCGAATTTAAGTGCTGAGCCTTTTCTATGCGGTGCTTTCGAGCATGGTAAACTATAAGTGCTAAGCCCTTCCAATGCGGTGTTTTTGAACATGGTCAGATGTAAGTGCAGAGTCTTTTTGATGCAGTGTTTTTGCACATCGTCGGATAAAAGTGCTGAGCCATTTTGGCGCGATGTGTTTACACATGGTCAGATGTGAGTGCTGGGCCTTTCAGACAAGATGTGGTTAGATGTGAGTGCTGGGTGTGCCTTTCTGACAAGATGAGGTAAGATGTAAGAGTTGGGCGTGCCATTCTAACTTAAGTGTCAGATATAAGCACCAATGAAGACCTACATGAAGGGTAGGACTACAGGGTTGGATCTGTAGAACTTCCTGTGACAAGAAGAATGAAGAGATAGCACCATTTGATTGAGATGGAAAAAGTAGTAATGATGATGATGATTCAATGATGATCCGGCTTTGATGATGATCTAGTGATGATATAGACTTGATGATGATCTAGTGGTGACTATCTAGATCAAGTGATGATCTAGACTTAATGATGATCTAGTAGTGACAATCCAAATCAAGTGATGATCTAGACTTGATGATGATCCAGCAGTGATGATCTAGATCAAGTGATGATCTAGACTTGATGATGATCTAGTAGTGATGATCCAGATCAAGTGATGATCCAGTAGTGATGATCTATATCGAGTGATGATCTAGATCCAAACTTGATGATGATCGAGTAGTGATGATCTAGATCGAGTGATGATGATCCAGATCGAGTGATGATCCAGATCCAGATGAAGATGAATTGAATATGAAGATAACCTGAAGATGAACATGACTTGAAGATGACGAGAACTCGATGGTGACCTAGATGATATAGAGAAGAAGACTTGTGCTGATAAATTGTGTCGAGAGAATACCTTCCTAGTTAAGAGGGAGTGTTGATGTAATTGTAACTTCAGAAGGTATTCATCTGTATATATTATGTATTGTACCTCGATGTTTATTCTGGGATGTGTCTGTAATGTATTTGAGTCATTTCATACCCTATTGTTTATTCCACGAAGTTTCTATAATGTAAACAAGTCATGTCAAGTCATTGTGGGTAACCCCCCTATTTGTCAAGGGTTAAAGTCCCCACACTTGTGGAACCCTAGGGTTGCTAGACTATCCTAGAGAAGTCGGCCATAGGTGAGTCCTTTTAAGTTGTGGCAATAGTCCCCACCATGTTGTTAAGGTTAAGCCTCCTTGTTGGTTAGAAGAGGAAAATTATCCACAAGTTGTGGGGCACTAGGGTTATTAGACACTCCTAGAGATGTCGACTGTAGTAAGTAATTGTTAAGTGAGGCCGACATGTTGGAGTGGGTTTCAAGTGAACGAAAAAATATAAATAGAGAGTGACCCTCTCTATTTATCACACACACACTCACTCATTGGGGTGCATGAGTGAGTGAGGATAAGATCTCTTAGTGTGAGAGAGAGATAGAAGTTGTGGAGATCATCTTTATGTTTTCGGGTTTTACTGCTGCCATTGGTGCTCATTCGATCCCTGAGGAAGTTGTGGGGTTTTCTCCTTTATGGTTTCCCTGAGGAAAATTATTTGTGTCTCTTGTCTCTTGTGTTTGTATTGTTGTGCATGTTATTCTCTCAGTTAAATATCCTAAGATCATAATGCTAGCTTGAATGATAAAAATGTAACACTAGTAGAATGAAAATTACGTTGATCACCAAATACTTCGAAAGATGAGTTGCTTTCATTTTTAGTCTGTTTAGTCTTTTTATACTTATGTTGGTAACTTATATCTTCTGAATCAACTCTTTTACCCCTTCCCTCAGTATGAAATCTTTCTATTAGGATCTGATTAAGATCCTCCTAAGCTCTCAGAATCCTCTCATTTTCTTTTTTAACAGATTCGATTTCAGATTTTAATTCTTTTAATCTTTGTAAAAGTTCTAAGGAATTAGTGGTTATGTCTTCTTGTATAGGTTCTCTTTGTAAATTTTCTTGTTCAGTATAGGGAGATTTCTCTTCCGCATATTCCTCCAGTCTTTCCATACCTGTTGTTAAACTCAGAAACAAATTTCTCTGTTGAATAACATTAAAAGAAAACAATATCAACAAAATGATTTAGATACACTGTTTCATATAAGAAAGTTGAGCTTCATCAAGGCCTAGTGTTTGAACCTTGTCCTCTGATACCACATGTCATAACCCCAAAATTTCATAAAAATTTAAAATTTTTAAGATAACATAAAATGTCCGAATACGCAGTTCAGTAACTACTAGCGGTTAGCGAAAAATGAAACAGTTTAATAATTAGTATTAATTAGTTTCAAAATACAAAAACTAATACAACTTTCTTTTTCATGAGTCATAAAAGAATGACTTGTATCCATATTGCTTTTAGCTTTACTAATAGTTTCTACTTTTTTTGGCAAGTAGGTGAAAATCTATCTTTGAAAACTCAGGGCTTACTTAGCATTATGCTAACGCATATGAACTATTGGTTCTTACAGGTTCAACAGGTAACGAACAATCCAGTAGGAGTTTAATTCGTAAGTTAGCAAGAATTATTTCTATTGCATGTTAATATGCTAGTAAATAAACTGATTATTAAAAAGCAAAACTTTGATGAGGTAAAGTAATTGTCTTCTATAGTTTTTGTTTCTAAGACAATGTTCAATGTTTAGTCATAAATATTGTTATCTTTAACATACTTAGCTAAACAAAAAGATACTTACTGTGAGCTTAGAGCTCAAGTTCTTCATCATACAATTACTTCTATTTTAACATGCTCATACCACTAATGTTATGTTTAAATGTACTATCATTTATTCATGAAAGTACTCCTATCAATCTCAAAGGTAAGGATTTCCAATAGAGTACATGTTTCTATTTTGTCTCTTTCTTACTAGCCATGGAATATATTTACCTGTTGTTTATATGTACATATGCTAAAAATTATGTTATACACTTTAGTACTTCAATTATTGCCTTGTTGCATGTATTATTGTAACAATATACAATCCCACATTATTCTATAATGTACCAAGTATAATTGTTACTTGAATCTTGTGGAAATCTTACTACCTGGAAATTTCCATGACATATTATAAGTTTGGTTCTTGTAACTAGAGACATCATCTTAAGATGGAATAGTACCTACCACCACTTTTATAATTTGAAATCATACGTAAATACATTATCAGTGTTATTCCTATAATTTATAAACCTTGTGCATGGTTTACACAATAGTAAAATTACTATTATAATGTTGCCTCACTATAATAAGTTGTAGTTTATAATAACTAGTATGGTAGATTTTACTACCTAGAACTTCGAACCTAAGGTCTATATCAAGTGAAAAATTATAAACAAATATTCCTATACTATTCTAAGACTAAGTAAGCACAAACAATCAAAAATTGACTTTGTAAATAATGATAAGATTCATTATTATTGTCATTGGAAAGCCGATAATACAAAACGTTATTTGTAAAAGTTTACACTATGGTCGAGCCTCGTGATTGTTTATTTGACATGGTTTAAACACCTTTACTCTATAGTCAAACTAAATATATTAGTTATTAGCAATTATAACTAATCTTAAACCATCGGTTGCAAAAGATATGGTTTGTGCTTCAAATAATATGTAATTATTTCAAAGTCATTTGCAAAGTAAACATAGAAATCATTATTTATAAATGTTTATACTATGGTAGAACTTGGGATTGTTTCAATGGCAAGATTTTTACATCCTTACTCTATGGTCAACGACATAGAGTCACCATTGACAACTATCACAACCCTCGATACTATCGATTACAATGATATAGTTTTTATATTTCAATAATGAATATATATATTTACATTCTATAGTCGATTCCATTGCGTTGTATTGATCATGGCAATAATATGTTGATAATTGAAAATGTAGATGACTATAGACAAGACCCTTGCGTGGTTGAAATATTCGAAGGGAACGTGGTCTTCTCTCATCCATGCATTGGTGTCTTAAAAGACATGAAACCCTATTCACCTACCATTTGACTCCGAGGGTTTTGTTTTCCTTGCGGGCTACTCTGTGTAGTTTTCTTGGCAGCCATGAGAGGCTGTTCCTCTGCTCTTCTTGCTCCATAGCTTGTGTTTGTTATTGTGTAGTCAAATTACTTAGTCTTGGGTCTCAAATATTTGTGGTTGTGAGCTTTACTACACGAGCGGTTATTTGTTTAAGAGTTTGGCTCGTAGCCTGTCCATGGTTTCAGTTCTGTATTTCTTGTCGCTCATCACGACTTTGTGAAGTTTAAGTTTGTTGACACTGTCTCCACTCCAGAGTTGGCGTAGGGGTTTGAATACTCCTCTGTGTAATTTGCTAAAGATAGTGAAAGCTTCTTTGTTGCTCGAATTCTTTTCTTACTTGTAGGTAAAGACAACTCAGTTCTTTGTTATGAAAAACTCTTTGTTAAGTTATTAATATAGTTAGGGTTTAAGCTTAGAAGTTGAGCATCGTTCTAACACTCGGTAATGTGATCTTTATAGGAACCCATGACAGCTCCAATATTCAGTGGAAAAGAATACAACTACCGTCTTCAGTGGACTTGTGGCCCCAACCAGTAAGCCCTGATTCAATGTGGGTTTTTCCCTACTTGCGATGAGGGTTGTTTAAAGGAACAACACAGTGCTTGAAAGCTTGTTTCTCAGTTTCTTCCTTGGTTATATATTTTAGTATGTTGTTAATCATATTTTACTTAAAAACCCTTGTTGTTTATGCTAGGTAATATCATCCCTTGAGCCGTGATATGAAAGTAGTTTTTGGTTAAGACTTAGCCTTATGGATTGACAATGTAATGCAGTTGTTTTTTAATTTAAAAGAAAGACATTGCCAATCTTGGAGCTCTGTCTCATTTTTGTAGTGGTTTTGTTAACCTTTAATTAATGTGTTATTTTACTATTTTTAAAAGGTTTATTAAAGTTATTTACTTGTCGAAAGACTGTGGTCAGTCTATTGTATGGATTATATCCTTCTTGATCATTTTGTTACATAGTTAATAATGTAACTAGTTATACTTACTCGTTAATTTGTAATTGGATAAATTAGTTGAAGGAGTTTCAACCCTCTGGCTTTTCTTTCACAGCTTATAAACCTATTTGTTTAAATAAATAAAATGAACCTATTTTGTACTTCTCAGTTTATTTCGTTTATTATTTATATTTACATTTATTATTATTTACTACTCTGTAATTTATATTTATTTGGAGTTTTGTAGAAAATAGAAAGTTAATTCTAGAACTCTGTTTAATTTTTCATAAATAAAGGGTTTATTAATAAAACCCTAGTTGTTTTTTATTAAGTAATAGTTAGGATTAGTATACTATTACTGTAAAACTAATGTAATTAACTATTTTTTTTCCTGCATTTTCATTTAGTTACATTAATTAAAATAGTTAATACAACAAACCATAACAATGATTTTTCATTCTACTTTAAACATTGAAATAAAATTTACTCTGCTATCTACAAATACAAAATCATATCTACTATTTTCATTCTCTTAAGAATTCTTTCATTTACTTAAGGCATTCTATCTGTGCTAGAGTACAACCTGGTTTCCAGGTGTGGAAAAACACAGTCTAGAAATTTAATTTCTTTCTATTTCATTACTTCCCTAACCATTTTCATTGCTATAAACAATCAAATAAGAATAAATTATTCTAACCTTTCACAAACTCTAAACTTTAACATCATGTAGTAGCTAAACTAAGATTTATTCAACTCAGACAATAAATAAATAACATAGAACCTGTTTAGGACAAGATGACAATAGCGTTAGGAGGTCATTCCTCCCTACCAATCTCCTGGAGAGCACTCAAAAAATGCTTCCTCAGGACCCCCGAGCCTGTTCTTGGTCTTCTTAGCTAAGAACTGGGTGGAGAATGCAACTGTAGAACCCTTTGTCACCTAACTTAGGTCAATACCTCAGTAAAACAATATGCTCTCAAAAGTATGATCTTTAGCTTAAAAGTTGCAACTAGATCATTCATAGTAGTTATCCCCTCAAACACCTTCTAGATTCCCTCCATTGAATTTCTCTGAAGTACATTCATTCACCCTGAATGATCACTTCTCTAGAATGAGCAGCCTCATCTCTCTTCGATGGGAATTTTTATAAAGATGCCTAGGTATTCTGGGCCAGTTTTCATTAATTGAGCCACTTGCTCTGATTCCACTTTCTTGGGGAATCATGACCACAAATACAGGGAGGTTTTCACCTGCAATAGTTGGAAGTGGTTTGAGGATGCTGCCACATGTCAATTTGCTCTCCACCAAGTCTCCTCCACCAATTTGACCAGTAAACACTCTTTTAACAACTCTCTTAAGCTGTTGTCTCCTCATTTATTTATTTATAAAAAAAAAATTCTAAATTTACAATAAATATTCTTGACTCCACTGGTCATCAATTACAACTTAGCATAAAATTTAACATAATGTTCCTAAAATAATATAAAATTGTTTTTACAAAATTGGGGCATGTGACAGGATAAATCTCTTAGCTCAGATGAACCAAGGTATTCCTTTTTCGTAGTTAGTCAGCAAGGTCTAAGAAAAAGGTTAAACTATCACCATACCAACGCTCCTTCAAAAGAAAGAATAACAATTTAGTTTTAACAAATGTGAATGAAAGCAAGATCACTAGATGTGAAATTGTACTAAAGTTTTAGCGAGCATGAAAATAGCATAAAGAACGCTTATAATATTTTTCATGGATTAAACCAGAGCACCAAAAAAAGAGAAAACTAAGCTCAAGTAGGTTCCTTTTTCCTAAATTTAGTCTCCTAGGCCTGAAAAAAGAGATAAGCCTATACCTGGGAATAATCTTCTAGTTAGAAAAAACTAGAGTGTTCCTTTTTCGAAAGTAATCCACATGGTCCGCAAAGTGTTAAAATTATACCAATGTGGATTTTCCCTCACATTCTCTAACGATTTTGAAAGAACAAGTAACTCGGCTGTCTAGTCATATTTAGGGAGTCATACCAAAGCTTAAAGGTAACTCCATATACCTGTCCGATAAAGTTTTAAAGAGCATGGAAAATTTAACTTGTTTCCTCCTTACTGTTAGTAATGAGACCGAAGGAAAGTAGGAAGAATGCTCTAAATGTGAGGAGACGAGTGTCAGAGGAATTGTTGGGCCTAGGACAGAAGGGAAGAATTTATATATAATTCTTCCTAAGTAAGGGAAAACAAGTATAAGGAAGAAGAAGAAGGAGCTACAACATAGGAAAAAACATCAAAGAATAAGGGAAGGATGTTGTTATAGAAGAGGGAAGAAAAGGAGAAACGAAAAGAGAAGGCACAATACAAGGAAGTTGTTCCTATTTTGTAAGCTACAATAGAAGGACACAGCAAGAGATGTGATGACATGGTAGAATATTCATAGAAGCAGGCGTGCAAATAAGGTAATGGCCAGAAAGTGACAGTAAGACATGATGTTGGGAAGCATCATCCCTTAGAGATCGTGGGTACAAGCTCAACTGGAGCCGGTGGAAACCACACACATAAAGGAATTTTTGTAAGTCATACCAAAAGCATATTTTTGGTCACATATTGTTAGAATAGGAAAGGAAGCATGTGGGCTGAAGATAGCAAGTCGGTTGGGATATGAACTAAAGTTGAGTCTGTTAGAGTATGTAACGAGTCGGTATTGATTTTGGAACAAGCATGTATGTGAGTATATCAAGTTTATAATAAGGATATAAAAGGAGAAACCCAAGCTATACATGGGTTAGTTGGTTAATCAGTTATCCCATTAGTTAGTTGTTGTTAGATGATTTTGAGTTGATTAAAGGATACAACTATTTTGAGTAAGTGTCTAGACTCTTCAGCTATACTAGAGCTAGATATTTTTGTATGAATCTGGATCAGTGAGCGCATTAGAGTAGTCGATTTGCAACTGACTACGTAGACAGATAGAGAAGGTGAGACGATCTAGGCTCTGTGCGGATCGCTAAGTAGGAGTAGAGTAGAGTGATAAAGATAGAGAAGAATAGAGAGCATCAGATGGAGGCAAAGTCTATAGAGATAGAAGAGGATATCTTGAACATATTCTATAGATTTCTGTATAGAAAAAAGGAGCATCTATTTTTCATGGATGGGTTTCCACATTACATGTTGTGTATATGAAGAGAACCTTGTCGTTTTTTCATGGATGGGTTTCCACATTACATGTTGTGTATATGTGTGAATGTTGAGTAGATTAGACAAGTGCATATTTACTGCGTTTAATGATTGATTGGATATTTTTATTTAAAGAGGTAATTGTATGAATGTTGTATTTCAAGTAATGAATATGTACGTGATGTCTATTTACTATGCATTTGCGTAATATTGTATAAATAAGGGAGAATAATACTTCAGTGTTGATACATAAAGTGAAATCCACCAACCCACCTACTCGGTCTTTGTTGAAAACCTTGGCATATGGACAAGGACTTAAACACTCTCCCACACAAACTATAGAAA
Organism: Pseudotsuga menziesii; assembly: GCA_001517045.1. Classification (NCBI taxonomy): domain Eukaryota; kingdom Viridiplantae; phylum Streptophyta; class Pinopsida; order Pinales; family Pinaceae; genus Pseudotsuga; species Pseudotsuga menziesii. The sequence goes on from LPNX011170060.1 coordinate 95,169, forward strand.
CGTGGTTCTAGAAGATGTACATAGAACTAAGATATCTACAGTGAGACGGCATCTGCGTCGTAGGTGTTGTCGGCTAGGCTCTACTTGGTCGAGCCGATATCTTGGGATTTGTTGCGTTGACCAAAGAGAGGGGTTGAATATGGGTTGCAGGGGAAAAATGCCAACAAATGGTTATGTTTCTAAGACGCTAAATTGTTGTGGTGAGGACATGTTCTGACAAAAACCAAAGATCCAAAACTAGGTGGATGTAAAAGAGCTAGAGTTTGCACAGAATGAAAGTGAAGGATCTTGGTGGACGTAGACGAAGTGGTTAGAACGATACATATATTCACACATCCATGGTATTTTCTTTTTCAAGTTCCCGATTGTGTTGTATGAATGGTTGTCTATGTTGTAAATCCAAAAAAATAATTTTCAAGGACGGGAACTGACATAATGGACTCTGTTCTTGATTGAGCGGTTGAGAAGAATAAACAACCATATATCAAGGGTAGTGGACTTCTCGGTGGATAGTATCATAGAAGGATATATTAGTGATTTTGTTGTTGATAGAATAAAATCATACAGTGAGGCCAAGAGAAACATTTTCCAAATACCACACAGTCAATATCTCTCATCTTGGAAGATGTGAATCAAAATGCTTATATGTGAAGAGGGCATTCTGTGAATGATAGATTGAATAGAAAAGGGTGGCTATGTCAAAACAAAAAATTGAAGTGAGATGTTCTTAGGAGAAGGTGGAACTTAAGTAGAATATGTATTTTAGAGAAGTGGAAGAAGATTCGGGTCCATCAAAAGGAGAAAAAAAAATGTTTGGATGAGGCAGTTGCAACACAAATAAAGAAGAATAAGGCTACGAGTTTACATCGTACCTAGAAGAAGGTTCACATGACAAGGAAGAGGAGTATCACCCAATATAAGAAGGAGACAAAGAATCCAAGGATTCTACTAAAGCTCTGTAACACGAACCTGTACATAACTCACCTTCAGTACCATCAATAAGATCGTGAGACCTGTCTCCAAGTTCTTATGTAAATACAAGTAGTACTAATGCTGTAAATAACGAACAAGGAAGTCCGGCTAGTCCACATTTTGTTCCTACTATACCTGCAGTTAATATAGTACTGATCAATACAATGGATGGAACTAACATTAAGCTCCCAATATTCAATGGGAATGGGATGGAAGACCCAAAACAACACTGGTTTCTATGTGACACCATCTGGATTATAGAACATATCCAGAATGAGAACATCAAGAAAGCACAGATGATCACGACTCTACGAGGTCATGCGCTTGACTGGTATATGAATTTTTCCATAGTATCTGTGGGAGTGGTCCCAAAGACACTCAATGATATTAGACTCGAGTTGATTGATGAATTTAAGGAACAAAATTATGAATCACAATGCATCACTGAGATCAAGGAGCTACCAACAAAATATTTTTGGTATTTTGACCAGAGATTTAAGACTTTAATGACCAATGTGAGTTTCCAAATGTCGGATGTGCAAAACAACGAATGGTTCATTGCTTCCTTGTTGCCACACCTACAGATGTCATTGATGAAACAAAAACTTGTGTTGCAAATAGAGGATCTAGAGATAGCCATGAATTTATAATCCTCGCCAATTAGAGACGCTGGCTCAGGCATGATGCAAATTCAGTCACAGCTGGCCAATATTATGATGCATTTCCAAGACATCAAAAGAGGCAAGGAAGTTCAAGAGGAAATATGGTGTACCCAGTGCAGAACAAATGAATACCATCTGGATAATTTCCCGACTCTAATGAATTATGTTGCAGCAAGTGCGTTGAACCGATTAAACACCCAAGGAATTCCTTGGTGTACAGTATGATAGAATAGAGGTCACAATTCTAAGGAATGTCTATAATTGCAAAAGATTGTAAGTGCACCTACTAGTCTATATTGTAAATTTTGTAGATTAGTAGGTCATGATGAAAAGGATTGCAGAGCACTTCATCTGCTCCAATAGAAAATGATGGATACCTACGTAATGAAGGATGAATAACAAATGAAATCTAAATGAGTGCAACCTCAGTATCATCCTCTAGATTTTCAACAACAACAATATCCTCAACCACAATATAAACCAAACTAGTATCTTCAACAACAACAATACCCTCCACAAAAGGGGGTGGGAACTTTAGAGGTCGAGGGCAACAACCAGGAGGAGGATTTGGTTGAGGAAGAGGCCAAGTAGTATGCTATAATTGTGGGAAGCTAGGACACTTTTCCTGAGATTATCAAAGTCCTGTAAAAAATTATACATATTGTAAAGCAATTGATCACACTATCGAACAATGTCCAGAACTTATTGCAAAATGGAAGGATAGAACTGTTGTTAACCCCAAAACAATGTAGAATCTGAATCCAAACCCCAATATGAATATTCAAATGATTTCTATTGAATGAAGACAACCCAACCTTGTTGTAGTCACAAGAGGAGGTGTTGCGATAGGAGCAAACCAAAATACACTACAAGGATATTCGCAGGTGCGAAATGCGGCACAATAGAATGATATGCTATATGTCCAACAAGAGAAGGAATTCTTCTTGGAGGCATTTCAAGACTTTGTTGATACCAATCATCCATCGAAAAATGGACAAGTGAGAGTTATGCCTGAAATATTTGAACAACTAGTTCGAAGGGCGACCACTAAAAAGGTCAGTAAACTCAAGGAATTTTTTAGAAGTTATTTAGCACTAATCCATGACAAAGATGTTGTCATAGAGTTGAAAACACTCATAGAAAACAACATAAAATATATATTCCCTCAAAGAAGAGTCAATCAAATCATAAGTAAATAGAAGATAGGTCGAGAACTACGAAAGACTGTGTAGATATGAGATTATGATATGGACTATATCATACTCAACCTGGGCTCAGATATCAATAAATTTCCAAGATAGACATGGGAAAGCATGAACAGGCCCTAATTATACGGGTCTCCAATTCAGCTAAGGATTGCAAACCAATCGAAGGTGCTACCAATTGGTAGGATGTCCCAAGTACTCGTGGAGGTTGAAGGCTTGAGAACATATGCTGAATCCCACGTTATTGATATTTTTGATGACACAAACCCCTATCCCACTCTTCTAGGGATTGATTGGGAAATAAAAAACCAAACTATCACAAACTTCAAGAAAAGAATCTTGTCTTTTGAAGATTCTGAGATAAGAGTGGTTGCACCAATTGATCCCCTTGAAGGATAGTGATATGTCAATCCTGTACATATCGAATGGAAAGAGAACTATCTGGACCAGCTGTATAACATTATGTCTTCGAAGGAAGATTATATTAACCCCACAACTGATGAAAACTTGAGTTGGCGCAGTGTAAGCTCATGCACGTCCAATGTAGGAGAAGCACTAGAAAATTGGCAGAACATGCTACATGAATTCTCCATTCCCAGATGTGTAAGAATTGCAAGAGCTATTCAAAGGGTAGGAGTCAAAGCAAGTGCACTTCCCACGTATGAAGGATTTCCTAACATTTCATCCTTCTTGGAAGAATTTGAAGAAAAGGTCACTTAATCGCAATGACTATCCTCTCTGGACTATGTGCTGAAATCTACACCCACTACATGGTGGGGTACACATAAATAGTTTATATCTAAATGGTCAGAATGTCGAAGACTAATGAAGATCAAATTTGGAGAAGAGATCAGTTATGATGATAAAAAATATACAAGATTGTCAAATCTTGGAAAACATATTGAGCACTATTGCACGGTTTGGAAAGCATATCCACAAAAGGAATGGGTTCACCAATTCATCCACACCTTGGAAATGGTGCCAAGAGATTGGTACACCTTGGAGGATCTACCACGAGGAACCAGTGAGTGGAAAAATTTAATTGTATACTTTACCCAAAAATTTGAATTTACAAGCAAACATCCAATAGTCTATGTTGCGCTACAAGTATTAAGGGAGAAGATATTTGCAAAGATAAACTTTGCACACATAGGACTCCATCAATACAACATACCTATGGGTAAGTACACATCATGTTGTAATATCATGAAGAATCCGAGGGACAGTGGCCCAACCCTCATCATCCCCACGTGTCAAAAGGAATGTGTGAAGTGGAAAGAGATCACATGTTTGAAAATACATGGCACCCTATTAGAAAGGACATTGTTATAGATAATTTTACCATACATGGTTGATCGCATATTGATGGCCTTCCATGTCCCTCTGCAAACTCTTTAGACCCAATGGCCTCATAATATCCTTTGATGATATAAGTTCATCGCTTAAAAACACATGTTTATTGTTGTAGGTGAATTTTAAACCCATACTTGCGTGTACACGCAACTTTTGACCTCAAACCTGCATACATCGGGATGTGTGCATAAGTCCAAATATTTTTGGAGTTTTCCTCATAGGAGTCCAAATAACTTGACTCTTGGCCTTCCAAATTCCTTGATAATGCTCAGATTTGACCCTCCATTATGCTCTTGGAGTGTTATATAACGAAGCCCTGGGATACATTGAAGAAGAGGAATAGAAGAGCAAGTAAACTATAGTCCATTGTTGCCATAGTTTGCATATACTTGAGTATTCATCCCTTTGTCTATTAGGAGTTCCTTGGGTTCTTCCCAAGCTTGCATTTTCTTGTGAGCTTGCTATCGAGAGATGGAGGATTAAGGTGGTGGAGGAATTGGTTTCTCCGGTTCGTAGACGTGCTGATAGAGGTTGTCACTTGTGTAATCTCTGATTTCATTAATAGAAATATATTTTCCTATCCCATTATGTGCAATTGAATATGAATATTGAATCAATGGATATGTTTGGTTGTTTATGCATCATTGAATGTATATACTAGAGTAGGTATAACACACGATTATATAGCATGTTTTTCTTGTTTTCTATTGTTGAGAGCGAAGTGTTAATACAAGCGTGAATTGGAAAGCTCAACGGGGATCTACTTCAACCATTCAGAACAAGGTACGATTTGATATCCCTTATTGTTAGATGTTTGATTTCTCTTACATATTGGGAAATATTGATTTCTAGTGTCAAATATGTCTGTTGTGGTACACCCCAAGCCATAGGAAGTTTCTCTCCATAACAGAATTGGCGATTGTACTGGGGAATTTCCTAGTTGTTTCTTTTTTGGGTTTTTTGGTATTCAATGTACTTGAATTTCTCTTGATTTATCTATTTCTGTGTTGGGTCTAGGGGCATGTTTGGCTAGTAGGGTCCTAAATAAGTAATTTTTTCTTAGCTTGTCTGTTTGCCCTATATTTATGCCTTTTTCTTCTTGTACGCAGGTTTTTCTTTCATAGTCATGTATACATGCGGGTTTTACTTGAATAGTAACGTATACACACTCTTTTACCGAGAAAAGTCACATATGCCTTCGTTTTCAGCCTTAGTGGGAGGATTAAGTATTGCTGGGTGATTTCTAATGATTGCTGAGTTTTCTTGGATGCTTTTGGAGTCTGTATATAGCCTATGTTTCTGACCAGAGACTGATTTTAGTTTATTTTTCACGTTTTGTTCTTGTCATCCATTTATCCATTTTTTGTTTTGAGAATAGTGCACTAGGACTCTTTTACCTTAGTTCCTTGTTGAACTGTTGTTTGTAAGTGGTTGTAGGGTCTGGGGGTTGTAGAGTCATTTACTTGCTTACATATCTCATTTATTACAAAAAATACAAAAATATTTTAGCTTTTGCATAGTTATGCATTTCTTCCATTTTGCATTGGCATGGTACTTACATTAGGCTTGCTTAATGTTATTATAGTTATATTTTCATATAATAATGAATGCACTTACATTTGAAGGAAAAATTGTGCATCTCATGTAGTGGCATACCCCGTTCTTCATTCTACACATTGCATTTGGTATTGCTTGTTAGGTGTGCATATTTACTTTACTGTTGAGTCATAACTTCATTGGTTGCACGACCATTTATCCTTTGAGTAATAACAACCAACTAAAATCAACACTTAATAAAATGAATTACACTCTTTTATTTTCTATGGTGCATCAACAATAATAGGTTTTAGGGTCTTGGAATAGTTCATTGTGAGTCAATTTTCCAAGACCACTAAACAAAACAATTAGATGTTTGTCCATGTGAGAGTCTGAAACCCTTGATATAATTAGTGTTTCTCAGGATGCTCCTCTTACACTTGAGTTAAGCACAAGGTAGTGCACATTATTGTGATTGGAATGACCCTTGGTCACATTCTCTGAGCACTGGAGATATTTCCAAGATTGTATTCGTACGTGGGGGGATTTGAGGTATTGATTGGTGCACCCTTGGGGTACCAGTTGTTCTTTTAGGATTCAGGCTTTGCTACCTTGCCCATACGGTCGATATCACCTTCCACTATCCGCATGCACATTGGTTATATTGATTTGACCTTAGTTTGCTTACCTAGGTTATCGAGGGGGTATTTGCATAGGTTATTCTACATGTGTCCTGGCCAGGTAGGGGTCAGACTGCACAGTCGCTATATGCGTTAAATTTGAGTTACATTATAATTGGTTATGAACCTCCACTTGTTGTGTATGGGAGTCTCAAGCCTCTCCTAGTTGAGACATACCTGCTTCGTACAGGATCACACTTATCCTACCCTTGGTTTACTTGTGATTTGGCTTTAGATTTTCTTAGGTGTATGCTCTGTGCATGCTAGTTTTCTTAGGGTTTCATAACTAGATCAAGTATTTTGTTTTTATTGAGTCATTATGGATTCGGGTGCAGCACATCACCATTCTCTTAGTTTACCAAAACTTCCACCTTCCACGTTTCCTCCTCCTTTGGGAGAGACCAGATAGTCTGGGAGGACTCATTCTCACTTTGATTCATACACTATGTGTGATCACGAGCATGAGATTCTGGAGATTCATGATTTTCTTTGTCATGTATGGGAAGACAAACCTCCTAGCACATACGGGACTCCGGTAGGGTTTGGTCGTCATTCAGCTGGGTCGTCACAAGAATATTTTCCATGATTTATAGAACCCACACACCCTAATCGCTAGTATTAGATTCGAGGCGATGAGACTCACCACGCATCTACTAACACTAGCACCATTAGCTATGGAATGCCTAATATTCTCGAGACCAGTCTAACACCTCATGACGAATCGGGTGTTTCCCTGGTGTTGCACCTGGGGGCACTTCCATTCCTTTCCAAGAAGAGAGATTTGGCAGCTCTAGTCACATCACACCTTCCATCTATTTGTTGGAAGTTCCTTCACACACAAAGGCTAGGCCTAGTACTAGTGTTCCTATTCAGAGACCAAAACCTAGACATGTCAATATTGGGGGAATGATTTATATTCCTTCACATGTTCCATCGTCTTTTGCACCAATCCCTTCAAATGCCTTTTTAACCAAGCATCCTCCTCCGAACTCTAATGGGCCATCTGGATGGAGTTCTACTACTAGCCATGTCCATCCTACTTCTGCTAGCATCGTTGTGTCACAGGGCCATGTGCCTCCTTTTGTGTCAGCATGACATGTATCTTCCCATGGACCATCTCATGGACCTTCTCATGGACCATCCCATTGTTCGGTTTACAGGACATCTTATGGAACTTCTTACGAACCATCTTATGGACAAAAATACACACCTTATAGGTCTGGGTATCAACCCGTGTATCAATCACCTAATTATGGCTTTGTAACACCCCAGCCTCAAGGTACCCCAAATCACAATCCATACATGCAACCCTATATGGGACAGATGGGAGGAGGTTATTATCCCATTGGCCAAGGCCATGGTATATATAGCAGTCATCCTTATGCAAACCAGTCCTATCAGGGAGCATGGAACCAACTAGATCAACCTAGGCTCTCTTTACTTGCGACTTTGAATCTCCCTGATCTCTCGAGATTGGAAAATGATCATGTATCTCATGACCTGGTATGGCTGACAGTTCCTACCATACTTCCTTCGGACATTCCAAAGTTTGAAGGTAAGGCCAATGAAGATCTTGGTGAGCATGTTACGACCTTCCATATTTGGTGCTCTTCGAATTCCTTAAATGATGATTCTGTTTGTTTGAGACTATTTCAACATACCCTTACATGTCCTACCATGAAATGGTATATAGAGTTACCTGGGGAGACATATTATTCGTTTCATGACCTTTCTATGAATTTTCTTAACCACTTCCAGTTACACATACGTTATGACACCGGTACCAAACTCTTTTCGACATTTCGGCAAGACAAAGCCATGCATATTTCAGATCATATTCAAGAGTGGCATAGATGGAAGAGGATGATTAAAGCCTTTATACCACCATAGTTTCTTCTAGAGTGGTTCCTCAAGTCGTTATTAACATATATCGCGAAGGATGTATCCACATGTGGATTACAAAACAAGGACCAAGCTATTTCTAGGGCCCAATAGTTGGACTTGATTTATGCTCAGGCTTGATTCCTTTATGATATCATACGTAATGCTCTGGGTTCCAAATTCAATCCCAAGTTTAAACCTGAGTCACATACCGATGGTATTGTTAGCTCTGCAAGTACCAACTCTACGGATTCAGTTACAAAACAAGCGAGCCAGCTATCGCTTAACCAATCTGCGCCATGGAAAGTTGCAGCTTTGCCCCTTCCTACCTAGTCAGTGGATGTACTTTTCGTGCATTTGTCGAACCCGAAAAGTAACCAGAAACCTGGAAGGAATAAAAAGAAAGGAAAAAATAATAAGAAGGGTGGGAATAATAATAATAATAATGGGGCTAATGATAAGAACAATAACAACAATAACAATGCTATGGAGGGAAGAATTATAAGCGGAAGGTTAAGTTTCCTTTCAAGTTGTCCGGGCATGACCACCTCACTCACTTGTGCCCTCATATGGAATATGCTTCAAAGTTCATAGCACAGGGCCTAGTTATGTTTACAAATCCTTTACCAAATAATTAAAATACGAACTCAGGGACTGTGGATCCAGGCTGTCCATCTGGTGGAACTCCAAATCCACCGAAATCCGCTAGTGGCCACAGGTGCATCAACATGGTGAAAGCTGCTAGTGTTGTGACGCATGAGAAATATTATGGTTCATCACAACCAGACCTTGGGAAAGAACCTGCTCCACCTAAGATATATTTGTGAATTAAAAATCCTATAGATAAGCCTGAAGTTCCTCCTCGCATTCCTAAGGGACTATTGAAGCACTCAAGGCACAATCCTAATGTTAGAGCCGCTTGGAACTATTCAATTGTCGAGGATGGAAAGACTCCTTTTGCAATGTCTGCATCAGAAGTACTTTAGACTTGTCCTTCATAGAGAAAGGCCTTGTTGTTTGCTCTTAGGGTGGGTGATGATAGCTCTTCTTCCATGATAAAATTTGAAACTCATGTAATCCAACCTTGCTTTCCTTACTATGTGTCTCTTTTGATTCACGTAGAGTGTTTGAACAACACCATCATGCGTACTATGATTGATGAAGCAGCTTCCACTTTCGTGATGTATTTGGCTTGTTTGAAGGGCTTAGGTTCTCCCCGGTGTCTAAATCTGCGAACATGTTGATTTCTTTTCATGGAAGATCATTTCAGCTGAATGGTATACTTCCTTCCCTAGAGGTCCAATTGGGGGGGAATTCCGTTTCGATCGAAGTTGCGCCCCTTGACTACAATATTTTGATGGGTAGGAACTGGATGTACAATATGCAAGTCGTAGCCTCTTCCCTATTCTGAGTGGTTTGTTTTCTATTGAATGGGAAGATCGTTACTATTGATAAAAAATATTTATTGAATCTGAGTGTAAACACATCATCGAGAGATGCTATCCCAATTATTGATCATTCTTAGCTGGTAACTGAGAATGTGGGTGTGGGTATGTATCCTTCCCTCATGGGAACCCTTATTTTTCCTGTGCCCGTTCTTATGATTAGGTCTAGTCTTGGTAGGGCTTCGACCTCGTCGAATTCGGTATCCTTTCACACTTCTCATATGGAGGATCCTTGGATTCTTCCTTCATCGAGTACTTCGAGTATACCTATCAAGACAGATGTGTCATTGTCTACAACATTGGTGGTGTATCAAGTGAATCTTGATCATGTTGTATAGCCTAGTCCTTCCTCTTCATGAATGGAGGAGGAGGACCCTTATGTGCTTCTTGCTTGGGTAGTAGAGTCATCTCACTCTCAAGACTACCTTGATGATGTTTTTACATCTCATGAAGCGATTCTTGAGACTATGTCTGGGATTGAAGAACCTTGGGGAGAGCTGCACCATAGATCATATTTCCTCCCTACGCTTGATTGGTTAGAGTGTGATGACTTTAGGGAGATTCTAAGGGAGAAGGTTGGTATCCCCATGGTCCCATTAAGCTCTCCTAGTTAGATTGATGAAGAGAACATGGCTAACCTATCACCAACGATTCCTATCAACATTTGTTATGATCTTGGTAAAATTGACAACATTTACATTGGATCAGATTGTCCCCCTAATGATATTAAAGAGTATATTGAGATTTCCAAAGAGTTTCATGATGTTTTTTCTTGGTCATACGAGTATATGCTAGGAATAGACCATCGCATTGTTGAACACAAAATAAAAACCTATCCGAATGCAAAACTGGTTTGACAATGTTTGGATGTCGTGAATCCTAGAAATCATCCTACTATTAAAGCAAAGATTGAGAAACTATTCAAATATGGTTTTATATATCTCGTTCCATTGAGAGAGTGGGTTTCAAATCCTTTTCCAGTGGATAAGAAGTAGGGAGCGATCTAAATATTCACTGATTTTTGTCATTTAAATTGAGACTATCATAAAGATATTTCCCTACACCATTTATTGATCAAATTTTGGATGAGTGTGTGGGAAGTGAGGTTTTTTCTTTTATGGATGTCTTTTTCGGGTATAATCAGATACAAACTAAACCCGAGAACCAACATAAGACTGCATTTATTTGTCCTTGGGGAACTTTTTCATATTGGAAGATGCTCTTCCACCTTAAAAATGTCAGAGCCACGTTTGAACGGGCCATGACCTTTGCCTTTCATGATCTCAAAACTATTATTGAAGTGTATTTGAATGATCTAACTGCTCACTCTCATTTGAGGGTGCATCATCCTTATCATTTCTGATTAGTTTTTGAAAGATGTCGTCATTATCAAATTCGATTAAATCCTCACAAGTGCATCTTTTGTGTGAAGGTTGGTCATTTACTAGGATTCATCGTGTCTAAGGAGGGTATCGATCCCTTGAAAGTTGAGGCAATAAATACTTCAACTGTCTCCCCCACGTAACATTTGATATCCTCAATGTTTACAAGGCATGGAAAACTTATTGCAAAGGTTTGTGGTCAATTTTTCCAATTTGACTAAAGGATTCATGCATTTGTTGAAGAAAGACAACCCTTTTTACTAGGATGAGTGAGCCTAGCAGTCTTTTGATGCTCTTAATAATTACTTGGCATCAACCCCCGTGCTTAGTCCACGTGACTATAGCCATGATTTTTTTTATTTATGTGGTCGTGTCTCAGGAGACGGTTGGTATGGTATTGGTTCAAGAGGATAAGGACCTCCACGAGCATGTCATATTTTATCTGAGCTGAGACCTTATTGATGTGGAAATTCATTATTCCCATGTTGAGAAGCTAGCCTTAGCCACTGTCAATGCGGTTCAGCATTTGAGGCATTACACCCTCCTTCGCCAAACTTTTGTCATAGCTCACAACAATCCATTTCAGTTCATCCTCACCATAAGGATGATTGGGGGAAAATATAATAAATGGATTGTGATATTGCAGGCTTTTAATCTCGAGTTTGTTTCAACAAAATCAAAGAAATCATTAATCTTTACTGATCTCATATCGGATTTTCCAAACTTGGATGAAGAAGAGGTTCATGAGGATTCTCTTATTGATGAGCGTATCTTTCTCATTTCAACCACGGACCCTTGGTATGGGGATACTATTGTTTATTTGCAAACATTGAAGGTTCCTACTCACCTCTCACGAGATGAGCAACGACGACTATGCCATGTAGCGAAGAAATAACTCATAGTGGAGGATACTTTGTACCACCATGGGTTCAATTCCATTTTACATCGTTGCTTAAATCATGAGGAGGCTGAGGTCGTGCTTAATGATTTCCATGGAGGGGCATGTGGTGGTCATTTATTTGGGCTTTCTACAGCCCAAAACATTTTGTGAGCAGGTTATTTTTGGTCGTCTATCTTTAAATATTTCATTGATGCGGTCAAGAGGTGCCACCCTTTCTAGGTGTTTGCATGTAATATGTGTTCCCATCCGGCCCCTTTGCATGCTATTATTACCACCAGTCCCTTCACCAAGTGGGAGGTTGATTTTATGGATTGTAACTGTGATACACCTGAGTGGCACCTCTCCGTCCGAGTGCTGATATCCCTCATGTCGGCACACAAAAGGACACTTATGGATAGAGGTTTTCCCATAACACTATAGCTTGGCTTGTTATGAAATACATTCTACCTTCATCCAGCTAGTTACTTTGCCATTTTGCCATGTTAGGATGTATTCGCGACTCTCTTTATAGACAACTCACGCATCATTCGCGAGTCTCCCTTATAGCAAGTCGTGAATCCATGTATTTGTGGGTTGCGCTTATACAGAGTCGCGAGTCATTCATGGGTTGCTCTACTACATACCCGCAAATGTGCCTCTTAACATGAAAACATAAAAACACATGCTAATGGGAGATTAGTTAAGGTATTTTACCTAATTCTCCTAACTTCTACAACTTCCCCAACCTTCGAGAACTGCCTTATTTCACCCATATAAATACAGGCCTTGGGGAGGGTGTTGGGACATATACTTGGAGAGAAAAGTTATGCTGGTGGATTGTTTACATAAGTCTTTGGAGTAGTGAAAATCAGAATTTTTTGGTGACACAGGAGTCCTTGTCTCAGACGTTTGGTTGTACTTTGAACTTTCTCATTATTGTTAATAAAGAGATTACTTCTTCCATATGTGTCTCATATATCTTGGTTTGATAATTGTTTAAGCTTTTGTATTTCATATCTGATTTATCTAACCTGCTTATATATATATATGAACCACTCTGTATCTAAAAGATTGTCTCTGAACAGGTGAAAGAGGAGTGAGCCTTGAAGACTTTGGAAGTGGAGCATATTGGAAGAGGACTAGCAAGGATCAAACTTCGTTTAACAAGTAAGTTCTTCTAACCCTCCTATTTCCTATTCTGCACTTTAGAAGTCAATTGTCTGAAAGTGTTTGAGTATGTTGGTAACCCCCAACCTACGATTATTAGGTGCATAATCATGTACAACAGAACTGGCGACTCCGCTGGGGATGCCTAGACTACTGTAGGTCATTTCTGTTATCCTGACCAGTTTTGCTTGTGAGTCTGTTTGTGGTTTTTTATCCTGGCTCTTGCTTACTTCAGCGTTTGAAAGTCTTAGGGTTTTTTCTTTGTTTTTGAGAAATTTTTTATACCCATTGGTGGGTTGTTCTACTGAATAGTCGTGAGTATAAAGTTGCATTCGCGGGTTGTTATACTGCATAGTCGCGAGTCATTCATGAGTTGCACTGTTAGACAGTCGCGAGTACTCCTGAAAGTTGGGATTTTTAAAGAAGAGTTTGCTTGTTTCTTTTCTTGCTATAGTCCTTGTTTTTTGAGAAGACTTTCTTTAAGAATGCTATAGAGTTTGTTCGATTGTCTCATTTGATCACATCTTAGTGCTTTTCAGAATCCCTTGAGTCTTTTGTGCTTGGTTTATTTACTGTTTGCTTTCTGGAGTAATTGGCCTATTTGGGTTGTTGGTTAAAGTGACTTAGTCCAGATCAGTGATCAGGGTCTTGGGATCTGTTTTTCCAGTCTGCTTTCTTTGCTGGTTTTCACTTGCCTTTTTAATTCTGCAGTGATATTTGTCATTGTTTGCACCCAAGCTAGGGTTCCTAGCCTGCTTTTCTTGCTGGTCGTTTGGTCTTGTCAGCCTGTTTGCTTCAGTTTGTAGCTTTTATACAGTTTATAAGTGTCAAGTTTGCTCAAGAATTGTGCATTGTAGATGCATTGTAGGTTTTTGAGTATTTTTAAACGTGAAAACAAAACATTTTTAATCTTTTGCATTGTAATTTTTGCATAAGTAGTGTTGTTTCATTTTAAAAATATTATCTCAAAAATACAAAAATATATAGGCTTAGTTTCTCTTATCAGTGCTTTTAGTTCATCAATACATATTTCAAAAAATGAAAAGAAGTTTATTTTATAGTAGTAGTTTGCTTTGAATGCACCTTAATTTCATTTATTTCTTGCTGAGTCAAAACACCATAGAGTATATCACTTCCATTTCCTCTTGAGTAAGAAACAACCCTCTAAAATAAACGCATAAATTAAAATTTACTAGTAAGTTTTATTTCTAGGGGCCTTTAACCTACTAGCTTAGGCTAGACTTGTGGGCTAGGGAGTGTAAACTTCCCACAAGTTATAAACTCAGACGTAGTGGACCTTTCTTTAGGTAAATCCTTGATTCTATCACTGTATCTGGGAAGCTCCTCTCAAACGGGAGTTAAGCACTAGGCCGCGTGGAGGCTTGGACAGAGGTGATAACCCTCCGAATTCTAGTCAAAGCGTAACCCAGGACTTTTGCGCATCTGGGGATTCTGTCCTAGACAGAGTTTCGGGCTCAGCTACCCTTCCCATGCGTACGAGTTTGGCTGACAACTGTCCCCCCAGACAGCTGGTATTGTCAAGGTAGCCTTTAGTCTCTTGTCTTTTAGGGTTCATACCTAGGTAAACCGGAAGGTTATTTCTGGTTCACCTTGAACGAGCTTGGAAGGTAACCCTTGTGGAAAGTGCAGGAGGGTGGTGGTTGATTCCTCCGCTTGTGGCTGAGAACCCCTCAAGGACGCCAAGTAATCGTTCATCAGCTTTCTTCGGGAAAGTATATATTTATACCCTGTTTTGATTGCTTGAGACTCTAGGATCTTTTTGTGTATGCTCTGTGGATTTGCTTGTGTTTAGTTGACCTTAGGGTGTGATTAGTCAAATTTTTAATTCTGGAGAACCAACTTGTTAAGCAGGTTGAGAAACCTTCCTCCTCTCATTGCATTGGAGCCTCCTCCTTTACCCAAAAGGCGGAGATTAGACACAGATGGTTCTTTTGAACCTGTAGGAATAAGCGAGGTTCTTGGTGAACCAGAATTGATAGCTAACCATTTTGATTTTGACACAGTCAATATAGAAGAATTGCAAACTGACGAGTTTGCAAGAAATTTTAACACCCCCTTGACTGATCTTAACGATCCTGTGATCGTTCAAGTTAGACCTTTTAGTTCACCAGTGTTAGGTGTCCCTTTGAGTAGAGTCATGTCTTCTGCAGAAGAAATTCCATTTGTTTTCACCTCAAACCTTCCAGTTGAAGGGGTACTACCTCCCCCGGTTAGTGCCCCTAGATCTAATTTACCTTCTACACCCTTAACTCCAGCGAACCGGGTGGTCCAACCACAGGTTCACTCGAACATAGGAGTTACTTCTGGTGATATGGTTATTGGGATCCCCAGTATACCTACAATTCCTTCTTCCTTCCCTTACACTACTCAGAGTGGTCCGGTCGGATCCTCGGCTTTTGTCCAAGGATTCCCTTGGAATGGGGGGCACACTCCCCCATCCAGTCCATACGTAGGTCCATCTCCTTCATATGTAGGAGTGCAGTTCGGGAGCAAAACCTCTTATGGGAAAAGCTTCCAAACCCCCATTTCGGTACCATACATGAGCTCTCCCTTTTCTTTGTTTAGCGGAGGGATACCTGCTCCAGTCTTTCAGACCCCAGCTTCTATGGGGATGACCCAAACCACTTACACTGCACCTCCCACCCAAAATCCTGTGGCCTATGGATGGAATCCGTTTCAAGGAAACCTTCCAACTTCACAATCGGTGTCACGGGGCAACCCCACCTTTACCTATGGGAATTCGGGGGCTGGACCCTCTAATCCCCAAGATGGCACATCTAGTGCACCAGTTAGGCCCAAACTTCCTTTTCTGGCAACTTTGAACTTGCCAAGATTATCAAAATTGATGAATGATCCGGTGAGGCATGACCCTTTGTGGCCACCTGTTCCCACCAAACTTCCCTCGGACATCCCTAAGTTCGAAGGTAAGGATGGTGAAGATCCTGGGGCTCATGCCACCACCTTCCATTTATGGTGTTCTTCCAACTCATTGAATGAAGATTCAGTGAGATTGAGGCTGTTCCAGAGGACCTTGATAGGCACTACAGAAAAATGGTACATCGAGCTGCCTTCTGCTGCTTTTAGTAGTTTCTGGGACCTAGCTAGTGCTTTCCTCAGTCACTTTCAGCTTCCGGTCTGTTACGATTTTAGAATGGACTTGTTGTCTACTTTCAGAAAAAACAAGGCAACCCACATCTCGGATCATATCCAAGAGTGGAGGAGTTGAAAGAGTCTTATCAAAGCTACCATCCCTCCTGAGTTTCTATTAGAGTGGTTCCTTAAGTCATTGTTGCCATACATATCTAAGGATGTGTCCACATCAGGAGTGACCAGTGAAGAAGAAGCCATACTCAGGGCCCAACAGTTGGAATTAATTTATTCACAGTCTAGGATTTTATATGAAATTATCCCTGAGGAACCAAGGCCTTCGCATGAGGCCGAGAAACCCAAGCCTGGACCCCATGCCGATGGTGTGGTCAGATCTGTGAACTCTCCCACCGTAGAGTATTTGACAAAACAAATTCACCAATTGTCTATCAAACAGTCTAGGGCAGAGGCAGCAAAGGCTTCCCCCTCCCCCCAAAGTGAAAATGTTTTTGCACAAACCTCTTCGAAGGGCAATCAGCAGCCCGGCGGGAAGAAGAAAAAAGGTAAAAAGGGAGAGGGAAACCAAAATCAAAACAAGCCAAAGCCCACAAACAATGCTGATGGGGGAAAAAAGGAAAAGAAGAAGGTCAAGTTCCCTTGTAAGTTGTGCCAAGGGGACCACCTTACTCATATTTGTCCCCTTATGGAACAAGCTCAGAAGCTGCTCCAAGCTCAACCATCGGCTGTCCTGAAGGATCCTTTTCCTTAAGGGCGGAATTCAGCTTCAGCTTCTACCATAGCAGGGGGCACTCAAGCTTCCCCTGACCCCAATTATATCAACATGGTTATATCCTCAACTTTGTTACAAACCAAGAACAAAAACTATGAGAAAGAGACTCCAAAGAAGGGTAAAGCTATAGGTGAACCTTCCAACCCGCTCACTATAGAGAAACCTACGGAAATAATGCCAAAGAAACCCAAATGTGTCTTTAAGAAGACTTTGCATAACCCAAATGCGAGGGCTGCTTCTAACTACTCTGTGGTTGAAGACTTGGCTCAGACTCTGTGTGCAATGTCAGCTTTGGAGGTGCTACAGAGCTGTCTCGCTCAGCAGGATGCCCTCTTAGCAGCTTTAGGTAGCATGGACTCTTCGAGTCTCACAGCGAAATTTCATCTATCTGATGTTAAAATTAGCCTCCCTTACCATGTAGCCCTATCGATATATGTTGTCCATGGTGGTAAGACCATTGGACGAGTAGTTGTTGATGAGGGAGCCTCTACATGTGTTATGTCCCTGGCCTGTTGGAAAGCTCTTGGATCCCCAGAGCTGGTCCCATCAACCACTTTACTTACTGCTTTTGATGGAAGGTCTTTCTGTCCACATGGTATCCTGCCGGCTTTTGAGATTAAGTTGGTTGGCAAAGCAGTGTCTGTTGAAGTTGAAGTGATTGATGCTCCGTTGGACTACAATTTGCTTCTGGGTAGGAATTGGACTTATGCAATGTCTGCTATTGCATTAGCTATCTTTCGTGTTGTGGTTTTTCCACATGAGGGAAAGGTGGTCACTATTTACCAACTTGATTTTACCCGAAAAGGCCGCTTAGAGTCTAAAGATTCCACTGTGCCATTGGTTGATCAGGCCAAACCTGCTGCACAGAGTTTGGGGGGTGGAATGTACGCATCATTGATGGGCACATTTGATATTCCAGCTCCAATCCTTTATATTGGTTCTACTACTGTAGGGAAGTCCATTGATTCGGTGGTCAATAGGACTGATCATTGGGTTCTCCCAACCCCTCAGGAACCGAAAGTGCCCTTATCTGCAGTGGAAGTGGCGTATCAAGCTATTACCCAAACCACTGTTGATCCCATTCCATATCCTCTTACAGTCTTGGATGATCTGGAAGAAGTCTACTCACCTGCATGGGCGGAAAACTCTTTACATTCCATAGATTGCTTGGACACCGTTTTACCTTCCGATGAAGCTATTCTGGAAGCTATGTGTGCACATGATAAGATATGTGAGGATCTTCATCACCAATATTATTTCCTTCCAGAGCTAAGGAAGATAGAAAACCAAGAGTTTCATGTGAGACTGTCGGATGATGTTGATACACCTGTCAACCCTTTACCTAGGGAAGGAGTGTTTGCCGAGGGGAATATGGCAAACATTTCCACCACTATACTGATCAACATCTCTGTAAAACTAGATGTCGTGGAAAATATCTATATAGGTGCAAACTGCTCTTCGGAGGAGATTGCCATTTATACTGCCCTTTTCAAGGAATTCCGTGATATCTTTGCCTGGTCGTATGAGGAGATGCCAGGAATTGATCCATCTATTGTTCAACATCAGATCCCAACCTATCCTGATGCCAAGCCAGGTCGGCAAAAATTACACCCCGTGAACCCGCGTAAAGCGGTGGCTATGAAGGCAGAGGTTGAAAAGCTGTTGAAAGCAGGTTTTATATATCCCATAGCTTTGACTGAATGGGTGTCCAACCAAGTTCCTGTTGATAAAAAGCAAAGGACTATTCGCGTTTGTACGAACTTTAGAGACCTTAACAAAGCCTGTCCTAAGGACAACTACCCCACACCATTTATTGATCAGATCATAGATGCATGTGTAGGAAGTGAGGTATTCTTGTTTATGGATGGTTTTTTCAGCTACAATCAAATCCAAATCAAACCGGAAGACCAGCATAAAAATGCTTTTATTTTCCCTTGGGGTACATTCACGTATAGGAAAATGCCCTTTGGATTGAAAAATGCGGGGGCAACCTTTCAACGAGCCATGAACTTTGCTTTTCACGACATAAAATCCATTTTCGAGCCTTACCTTGATGATCTGCCCGCTCATTATCGCAAGAGGATCCAACATCCAGATCATTTACGGTTGATTTTTGAGAGATGCAGATACTATAAAATTCGCTTGAATCCCCACAAGTGTGTTTTCTGCGTCGAGTTAGGAATATTTCTTGGATTCATTGTCTCTAGTAGAGGCATTCAGGTGGATCCTTTAAAAGTTGAGGCCATTGTAAATCTGCCTCCTCCTCGTTCTCTTAGGAAACTTCAGAGTCTACAAGGAAAGTCTAACTTCCTTCGACGTTTTATCGTTAATTATGCCAAGATCACTAAAGGTTTCATGCGCCTGCTTAAACAGGACACCCCATTTGCATGGGATGAAACTGTACAACTCGCATTCGAGGCATTGAAAAAATCCTTGTTGTCAGCTCCTTTATTACGCCCACCAGATTATTCTAGGGATTTTATATTATATCTGGCCGCGTCGGAGTCTACCATTGGGGTAGTGCTAGTTCAGGAGGATGACAAGCTCGTTGATCATGTTGTTTATTATCTTAGCCGTGCTCTGGTTGGACCTAAGCTTAAGTACTCCCACGTCGAGAAGTTATCCTTAGCAGTTGTTTATGCTGTACAGAGGTTACTGCACTACATATTACTAAGGACCACTACTGTAGTTGCGAATGTAAACCCTTTCCAATATGTTTTATCCCGACGGATTGTTGGGGGAAAATTGAATAAGTGGATAGTCATTCTCCAAGAGTTTGACTTGGTTTTCCAATCTACTAAATCCAAAAATTCCTTAGTTTTTGCCAAGCTTATAGCAAAATTTCCTACGAAAGAAGATGTAGCGATTGAAGATGACTCATTACCAGATGAGCACATCTTCCTGATATCCACCTCTGATCCTTGGTATGGATATATTCTTATATATCTCCAGACCTTGAAGTATCCTGCCGCTTACTCTAGGGAAGACCGACATAAGTTACACCTTCATGCTAAAAACTACCTCATTATAGGAGATACATTATATCGATGAGGGGTAGATTCGGTCTTGCGTCGCTGCCTTACTCATGAGGAAGCGGAGATTGTCCTAAATGATTCCCATAGCGGAGCGTGTGGGGGTCATTTATCTGGGTTAGCAACGGCCCAGAAGATATTACGTGCCGGGTATTTCTGGCCCACCATCTTTAAATATTGTGTGGAAGCAGTGAAATGCTGTCATCCATGTCAGCTTTACACCAAGAAAATGCGGTCACATCCTGCTCCCTTGTTTCCCATTGTCTCGGTAGGCCCCTTCATGAAATGGGGGATCGATTATATGACATGCAACCCAGCCTCGACTGGGGGGCATAAATACATCATTGTCGCTGTTGACTATTTCACAAAATGGGCAGAGGCAATGCCTACTTTTAAAGACAATGGGGAAACATCAGCTTTCTTCGTGTTTAATCAGATTATTGCTAGGTTTGGTATTCCCAAAGTGATTGTCACTGACCATGGTAGTAATTTTCAAAATAACATGATGACAGAATTGACCACCATGCTCGGATTCCGACAAGAACAATCTTCTCCATATTATCCGCAAGCAAATGGTCAGGTTGAGGCTGTAAACAAGACTTTAAAAACTATCCTTAAACGTACTATTTATGCAGCCCGCTCGAATTGGCACATCATGTTATATCCTGCTCTTTGGGATTATCGAACCAATGTAAAGACTGCTACGGGTTTTTCCCCCTTCCAACTCGTTCACGGGGTGGAAGCTATTACGCCGATTGAATGCGAAATCCCATTCTTGCAGATAGCTATTCATGTGCTACCTGATACGACTGAGCTTGAGGAACGGTTGCTCCATTTAGAACACCTTGATGAACAATGTAGAGATGCGTTGACTGCAAATCAGGCTCATAAAAATAGGGTTAAATCTCAATATGATAAAATGGTCAAACCTAGGGTTTTCTCTAAAGGGGAGCTTGTCTTACTCTGGGACCAAGATAAGGAGCCTCTAGGGGCAGGAAAATTCAAGGCCATGTGGTTAGGAACCTATGTCGTTTCTAAAGTTTTGAGTAAAGGTGCATATGAATTAGTGGATTATGATGGGAATAAGCTTCCTGAGCCTAGAAATGGGCTCTACCTGAAGAAGTACTATGCTTAGGCTTAGCACTTTTTCTTGTATATTAGTGTATGTATTTTTATGTACATTAGTTTGTCAGTTTCATTTTTTATACTATCTGCTGGCTGTTGCACATGTCTTCCGAGATGTATGTACTTTTCACTGATGGCGCCAGCCGTCACACTTGTAACCTGGCTTCGGCAGCATGGGTTATCTATTCCCCCTCAGGACAGCTTGCTGCCACGGGAGGCGCTTGCCTAGGTACTGCTTCTAATAATGTTGCTGAGTATAGGGCTGTAATTGAGCTCCTATGGGATGCTTTGTCATGAGGCATCACCCAGCTTGAGGTCCATTTGGATTCTCAGTTGGTTGTTTCCCAGCTCAATCGAGCTTATTAGGTGCGTAATCCTACCTTATTACGTCAGTTCATGCAAATTCGTTTATTGGAAAGACATTTTGAAGTTATTACTTTCAATCACATTCCACAAAACCAAAATTCATTAACTGATGCATATGCTAATTACATTTTGGATTGGCATCTCACACACATTTTATAAAATATACAACAAACATATAAGAAACATTTGTAAATAAGATGACAACCAAACACAAATATATATATATGTAAATATCTGTCATAGATAGGTCGAGTCTGATCCGTATATCCCGTCATGTACAAAATATACAAAAATGTGGATCATCATCCATCAAAATGCCCTAGAACTAAGCCTGCTCGCCATGGTCACTAGGACCTCCTTGGTCCCCGTGATCTCTATGCCCCCTGGCTTCCTCAGCCTCCTCAGCTGTGGCAGCCTCCACCGCATCTTTGTATACAACTACTTCTCTAGTTACTCATCTGAAAAGACGTAGCCAAGCTGGTGGAACCCCAACTACGAACTCCTGCATGGCTACAGGGAGATGCTCTATCTGTATCGTAGGTACTCGCTCGGTCAGCCTGCCCAGCTTCATCTCGAGTAACCTGATCAATCGTGGGTATCCCCCTGCAACCAGACATACAAAGTTACGTGGATGCCCTTGAGGGCGGACTGGTCCAATATCTGCATTTTGACACATGAATAGGGTTTAGACTTGTGCATATGTATATATCCTATCATTTGAAAATTCATAAAAATTTGATAATGATAAAAAATTAAAAATTACTTACCCATCTCTCCCCATGCTCCTCCTGGAGGGAGGACCAGGTCGGGGTCACCTCGGAAGTCCATCCCGACGTATGGAAACTGCTACAATGCCGGCACTTGCCATTCCCACCATGTATAAAAGTCATCATCATAGATGTTGTGTACTACGTCTCCTCCTCCTTGACGGAGGAAGATATCTCCCCACCAGCTCAGCCTCGTCTGACATGGATGTCTGACCTGTAATGGTATAGCAGGGCTCATAGCTGGTACTCTCTCAAAGAAGAACGCTACCAATATGCTCACATAGCCGAAATTTTTGCGTCTTCCCCTCTTACAGTTGGATAATTGCCTCTTCATAATGGGGGAAATTCCCAAGCACCAATCAAAAAGAGCACCTCTAAAGCAGTCAACCACCACCCTCATTTGATTCCTAGTGGCCATATGTAACCCTGTTGACCCTGAAAGTCTCACAATAGTACTAGCTAATACCTGAAGTGTCAAATCCTGGATGTCTGCTATGAGAATGCTGCTTCCTTTCTTTTGAGTACCCGGTCTACAGAATACATCGACATAGTTTTGGATACTCAAGGGGTCTCCACCCCTGCCAGTGCCCTCCAGGTTCACCGGTGCTCCCTGTTGTGACAACCCGGTAATGAAATAGATATCTGCCATGGTAAGCTCCAAAGTCTCACCTTGAATATTGAACATCCCCATGTCATGGTCCCAGTAATTGACTAAGAACTCTAGTATGTGGACATTGGCCTGCATGGGCGATGTGCAAAAGAACTTGAGTATCCCACTAGTCCTCAAAGCTTGGATGGTAGGCAGGCTTTGGAGAGCCGCATGATCCATCATTTCATGTTCCCTCTCTCTCTCCACTCCAGCACCATATTTTTCCTGACAAATACACATAATTTGATTCAGTATTTCATCATAAAAATTTAAAAATTTGGACTATTTTTAAACATTTGCCCTATTGCGGAGCATTCGCAACTGTCTACTTTGACAAGTCGTGAGTCATTCGTGACTCTTCTGTTCAACAAACCGCGAATGAAACATGTATTCGCGACTCTTACACCTTGCAACCCGCAAATGCGTATTGCCATAATTTAGGATGATGAAAAATATTGAATTAACCATTAATTTTAAATTTTGTTTGGATCAAATTGATGAGCTTAGGGTGTAGAATTACCTGAAGCTGACGGATTCTGATTCTGATGGTCCAATTGTCCACGGCGATCGATTAAAGATAGAGGGTAAACTTTCCTTTTTGGTTCAAAAAGTGCAAATGGTGAGAAATGTTTCAATTTTCAAACTATTTATAGAAAAAATATTTCGTAAAGTGGGTCTTTTTATATAGTTTGAAATGTCAATTGACTAATTTCACCCTCCTTATGCCTTGGAACAGGTTTACCAACTTTTACAAAGTGTTGATGCTTCTATAGGGTGGTTTTTTATCTTTCCAACACATGTTGGCATCTTATCACTCCACATTAACCTTAGTAATCAACATTTTGCCACAGACTATGGTATTTTAAGCCATTATTCCCTTGTCTCTACCATTGTTCTTCCGTGGCTAGGGTCCCTTTTCATGAGTATCATCCTTATATATCATTGCCATCCTATGGTACTCATTCCGTCACTGTTTCAGGCCCAGGGGTTTCCTCATAGCTATTTTTCACGCCAAATAGAGCTTCTTATGAATCTCTTTTTACAAGCTATCCCTTTATAGGACTCCCCACCCTTATTGAGTTTCTTTAGGCCCAGTTCTGACTCCTGTGAAACAGACTTGACTGCCGAGTTATCTTGTCCGTTCAAGCTCGTTAAGAATATGTGAACGGGCATCCACATTGGTGGTAGGTTATCTATTTCTGGGGCCATGCGGAATAATACGAGAAAGGATCACTCTCTTTTCTTTTGAATTGAGAAGAGTATTCTTAGGTATAGGTTTATCACTTTTCTGGACCTGAGGGACTAAATTTACGGAAAAGGAACACCCGGTTTGAGCTTATTTTTCTCTTTTTCATGCTCTGGACCCAAACATGAAAAAGATTCCGAGTGTACTTTGTGTCTTTGTCATGCTCGTTAAACACTCAAGAACAAAGCAACGAGTTTATTGTTGTAAGCCCCATTTCTCGTAACCAAATGGATCTTTCCGAGTGATCTTGCTTTCCTTCACACTCGTAAAACTCAAGCTATTTTATGCTGTTTTGGAAGGAGCGTTGGGTAGGTGGTAATTTAACCCTTTTTGGACCTTCCTGACTAAGTACGAAAAGGGTTCACCTTTTCTTCTTTGGAAGTTAAGAGATTTCTTTTGTGCTTTGTTTTATACTTTTTCGGCCTTAGGAGACTAAATTGGACGAAAAAAGACCCCCCTGGAGTCTTCTTTGGCATTTTCAGACTCTCTAAATGTGAAAATACCGCATGAGCATGTACTAGTTCGGGCTCATTAAATCCACGGATCAGTGGCACTATCAAGCATTATTTTCCCATCTCTTCAAGCTTGTTAAAAAATGAAGAGGGAACCGAGTTGACTTTCCTGGACTCGTTAAAAATTAACAGGGAAGGTAAGGAAGAAGTTTTCTCTTGTTTTCAGTAATGGTAGCATGTCATCCTTGAAAATAGCACTCTTTGTTTTTCGATATCCATGTTTCAGTGTACACCTTTGTGCAGTTATCACCTTGAGTTTTTGACTCCTCCTCTTGTTCATTATACCTGGGGAATCTGATCATGTCTCCTACATGATAGATAGGTCTGGTTGTTCTATCTATCCGTTATACACTGCCTTGGGTAATCTCTGTGTTGTTCTCACTGTTCAAGGATTCTTCCTAATGTTTGATCTATAGCCTGATCCCATCACTGTTATATCTGTTCTCCATTTACTTGTATCTCCCTTCTTTTGCCCAGTTCCTAGTCACTCTTGTGATCCGTTGGAGGATCTATTTCCTTCCTTATCACAGTATGGTTCCGTTTCAGCACCTCCTGATGATGAAGACCTAGAGTTTTGACGATAGTACCTCTGGATTCACTTTCATCATTGGTGAACTCCTTTGCTTCAGTTGTCAATTATCACTTATTGGTTGACAAACTGTTGAATCCTCTCCATGTTCGACTTCAACTTACCCTTATTCACATGGCTTGGATTGTACTGGTTCTTTGGGATCATTTATGAAGACCTTAGTCCCTCACTTTGGGCTAAGTTGCGCAAGACCATGTTCTATTCTGATATCCAGCTTCCAGATCTTTGAAGACTCAACATTATTGTATTGTGGCTTCGATCCACCTTTTTAATATACGTGGTTTCTACCTATATCATATGATGTAATCAAATATTGTGAAGGAGCTAGTGTTATAGTAAATTGAACATAGCATCCTCAGATGTAACTTTGTATATGACATTATAATGTATTTGTTTCAGGTACTCTCTCTACGCCATTGGATTTCTGAGTTCTCCAAAGTTAAATATTATAATGTATTTCGGCCATCGTTCCCCTCTGACCTCACACATTAAGGGGCATCTGTTATACACCTGAGTGGCACCTCTTCGTCCGAGTTTTTATATCCCTCATGTCGGCACACAAAAGGACACTTATGGATCGAGGTTTGCCCATAACACTATAGCTTGGCTTGTTATGAAATACATTCTACCTTCATCCAGCTAGTTACTTTGCCATTTTGCCATGTTAGGATGTATTCGCGACTCTCTTTATAGACAAATCGTGCATCATTCGCGAGTCTCCCTTATAGCAAGTCGTGAATCCATGTATTCGCGGGTTGCGTTTATACAGAGTCGCGAGTCATTCATGGGTTTCTCTACTACATACCCGTGAATGTGCCTCTTAACATGAAAACATAAAAACACGCGCTAATGGGAGATTAGTTAAGGTATTTTACTTAATTCTCCTAACTGATACAACTTCCCCAACCTTCGAGAACTGCCTTATTTCACACATATAAATACAGGCCTTGGGGAGAGTGTTGGGACATATACTTGGAGAGCAAAGTTATACTGGTGGATTGTTTACAGAAGTCTTTGGGGCAGTGAAACTCAGAATCCTTTGGTGACAGAGGAGTCCTTGTCTCAGACGTTTGGTTGTACTCTGAACTTTCTCATTATTGGTAATAAAGAGATTACTTCTTCCATATGTGTCTCATATATCTTGGTTTGATAATTGTTTATGCTTCTGTATTTCATATCTAATTTATCTAACCTGCTTATATATATATATGAACCACTCTGTATCTGGAAGATTGTCTCTGAACAGGTGAAAGAGGAGTGAGCCTTGAAGACTTTGGAAGTGGAGCAGATTGGAAGAGGACTAGAAAGGATCAAACTTCGTTTAACAAGTAAGTTCTTCTAACCCTCCTATTTCCTATTCTGCACTTTAGAAGTCAATTGTCTGCAAGTGTTTGAGTATGTTGGTAACCCCCGACATACGATTATTAGGTGCATAATCCTGTACAACAGTAACCCAGATTCGGCTAGGGGGAACCATCATATTATTGTGGTTGTGGATTATTTCACAAAATGGGAAGAGGTTATTCCTACTATCAAATCCGATGGTGAAATAGCTGTGCATTTTGTAATTAACCAGATTATCACCCGGTTTGGAATTCCGAAGGAGCTTGTCACTGAACATGGCAGTCACTTTCTGAACAAAATGATGGAAGAGTTGTATTCGAAGTTAGAATATAAGAAAGAGAACTCCTATTCTTATTACCCTCAAGTGAATGGATAGGTTGAAGCAATGAACAAGTCACTTAAGTCCATTCTCCAACTAACCATCCCACAAAGCAAGAATAATTGGCATACCATGTTGTATCCTACTTTGTGGGCCTATAGAACCACGGTGAATACTGTCACCAATTTTTATGGCTATCATATTGTGCATGGGGTGGATTCAGTATTACCGGTTGAATGAAAAATCCTTCTTTGAAGCTAAATGTGGAGCTTTTACTAGAGACTTCCACATTGGAAGAATGTCTGGTCCACTTGGAGCAGCTTGATGAGTAGTGTCGAGATGCTTTACTAGGTCTTGAGGTTAACAAGCATCACGTTAAGGTCCAGTAAAATAATTTTGTCCATACTAGGAGGTTTAGTGAAGGTGACTTGGTCCTTTTGTGGGATCAAGCTAAGGAACCCTCGGGGGCAGGAAAGTTAAACCCGATGTGCCATGGTCCTTACGCTTTTATGCGTGTCTTAGATAAAGGTTCCTATGAATTGGTGGATTATGAAGGGACAACATTGGTGCATCCTAGAAATGGGCTCTATCTTAAAATGTAATCTTCATGATCTTCAGCCAGGGATGAATTTTTGTATATTATTGTACATTTTTTGCATTGCATAGTTAGGTCTCCTTATGGTGATCGGGTTTGTTTGTTATCTTTCTCTTTTTATGGAATATGTCGATGGAGTCTTCTGTTTACATAGGATTCGCTGATGGTGCTATCCGCCACACTCAAAACTTATCCTCCACTGCTTGGGTGATCTATACTCCTACTGTCAATTGTTTCCTTCAGGAGGCATATGTTTGCGGCCTTCGTCGAACAATGTTTTTGAATATAGTGTTGTGATTGAGTTATTGCGGGGTGCCATTTCACATGGTGTTTTTTCTCTTGAGGTACATCTTGATTAGCAGATAGTGGTTTTAGAACTTAATGGCTTTTATTGTATTAGGGATATGACATTGCTATGAATATTCTTGCATGTAAGATTGCTAGAACCACAATTTGAGAGTATAACATACATTCATGTTCCAATAAATTTTAATCAAGGTGTTGATCGTATGATAACTATGTACTAGATTGGAATTTTTTTCAAAGACCATAAGCATTTCAAAAACACATTTTACACATGTAAATACAATAAATAATCAATCATCATAAATATTTTTTCATTAAGTCGAAAAAAAATGACATCATAATACATAAGTGTCATATACAAAATTGGGGCTTCCGAGCCACAAAAAAATACTACATGGTCATACAAAATATACACCTATGTCTCTAAGCCTAAGGTGGAGGAGGGTTTTGATCATGGTAGCACACAAAAGCTCTAGCTAGCTAACGGAATAATCGAACCCATTCCCGTGGTACTCCAACCACCTAGTGCTACATAGCCTCAAGCAAGTCTTCGACTTGCACCATGGGAACCCTGTGTGTCAAGCAAACAAAGTTTGTGTGAATGTTTTGGAGCATCTGCTATGCATCCACACCGATAATCTCATCACCTCTCCTCCTCTGTTGATGACAAGGAAAGTCGTATGGCCGTCGTGGTCCCACATCTGCATGTACATGACAGAGTTTCATTATGTGTCGTCACAAAAAAAAATGTCTTTTGATTTCATATATAAAAAAATAGAAAAAATTTTAATAACTCAAAAAACAAAAGTGAGTTGGGATTCGTTACCTATCTCTCCATATGTTGATCATGGTGGTAGGGGAATATCCGTATCTCCATGGAACTCTATCCCTGCATAGGGGTAGTCATCTATGTCAATGATTTGTTTCCACTACTAGAGGAAGAAGTTTGTTGTGTAGGGATTGGGTACCTTCCCCCTCCCAGTATCCGCATGACATTGGCCCACCGATGCTAAGCCAGATCCCTAACTCCATGAGGATCTATGTCAACTCTAGGGATTAGCCCTAGTACCCTATAAAAAAAGAATGCACTGAGTATGCTGTCGAACCCAAAGTTTTGTACCCTTCCCATATTGTAGTCATTGAGTTGTTGCTTCATGTTTATTAGCAGTGAGGTACTCCAGTCATATATTGTGGGTTGCATACACTCTAATGCATAGAACATCATTGGCCTTGAGGCCTCTTGGAGTGACGCCAAACTTGCAATGCTGCCTAATGCTAATAGTATGGCTTTCAGCTCCAGGTTCTGCATTGCGTTTGTCGGGATTTGACTCCCAACCTTCTCAGTATCAAGAAGGAAATACACAACTATGTATTCCTCTATAGTCATCCCGACTCCTAGCCCACATCATCAGAGGTTCGCTATCTCCCCTCGTTAGGAAAAACCTATAATAAAATTTATGTCCTCAACCTCAATGCTGAATAACATCCCATCTATATCAAAGATTTCAAAATATGGATCCCATTAGTCTACTAGCAGTTGGAGTAGTTGTGGCTTGGATCGTAAGCTGCCAAGGAACCAAAAATTATACAACCCACAAGCTCTCAGCGGTTGATGATTTATTATATCTCCTTGTACTGCCTCCTCAACATCGCCATGTTCCCACTCTCTCCATTCTATCACCATCCTGCACAAATTTTTTTGAGTTTCATAAATGTTTCACTTTGAAAATCACACTTGCGTCCCTATACATGATTGTTTTGAGAACAACCATGTATGTACATGGGTATCATGGTAATTTTCATGTATACCCATCCCTATACGTGGAAAAAGGACCGATTTTCAAGTGGGCCGAAACGCACATTTTGGGGTGGCCTAAAAAAATAAATTGACAATAAAAATTTAAAATTTTTACATGAAAATGAAAGGGAGGGGCAAGGGAATTTACCTGGATCAAACGCAAAGTGATTCCACCAAATGATGCTCCCGAAATTTGCTTTTCAAGTTATGGACTCAAATGTACTATGGTGGTGTTGGCCTGTTATTCTAGTCCAAGCCAATAAGAAGGTTTTGTCCACACAATCAGCTTAAAGCAGCGTCTGGTGTGTTTGAATTAACAAAACCTCGCAGGTTGTGGTCCTGATACCAGCTGATTTATCTCTTAAGGAGATAATAAAACCAGCAAAATCTAGCCTATATTAATGTTATTTTTACTTAAATGATTAAATTAAACTATCTAAACTGTCCTATGGTTTCTTTCTTAAGGAAAGGCTTTGATTTTTGGGAAGTTTTAAGAGTATAAAACTTATACAAAGTATGAAAATTGATTTAACAGTTGTTAATTCAGCTACTTCAAAATTAAAATTTAACCTAAACTATTCTATATGTCCTATCTCAGATGATATCATATTTAAAGATTATATTAACTATTAATCAATAAAAGATAAACATAAAGACTAAAGCATAATTCAAATAGACACATTTAAATCATGAATAATAAGTCACTCTGTTATATGACAACAGAACTGAAAAATAACTGCAAATAAACAATTAATTTTAACTTTCTGAAATTGATTAATAATTAATCATCAAGACAACTATTTGAATTTAAGATAATGTCTATTAAAAATCGCTGTCAACATACAAATGAAATTTTTAACAGACAGAAGAGTATATCATTATAACTTAAGTTTACAGTAAAAATACTAATAAACATAATCATAATGAGATGTTCATTCAAAATACTATCTTGAGCTGATAAAGTGAAAAAAATGTAATTAAACATCAGTATATCAAAGCACATTGTGTTATATAAAGAAAGAAGATAATAAGCTTAAATATATATATAATAATCCAAAACAAAAATACCAGAAATGGTATCAGTCTGTGGACATTCAGTAGTATTCACATCCAAAGTTTCAACTTCAGAGATAAACAAAACACCAGGAAAAAAATATAATTTCAGTACGTTTTCTTCAAACACTCCGTCCACTCTTCATCAAAATTTCTACCTTTTATAACACTACGATTCAGTTTTCCCTATTAATGTTGCATGCAACATTATAGGGTTCTTATAACTAAAAAGAGAATCTAATCTCTTATATCACACCTATCACTATAAACAAAAAACAACTAGCCTGAGTCCAGGAACTTGGAATATTATTGGTAATTGTTGAAAGTCCAGCTCGTAACAAACAACCACATATCCATGCCAACGTATTAACCACGTCCTGAAATTCTGTAGAAGAATGATGATAAACCCACATGTATTCAACCAACGAAGAATCTCATTAAAGCTGTTTATAATAAATTTAACAGAATAAATTAAGATTTTTAATGCATGCCTGTAAAATCTATGATTTTACAGGCATGTATTACAAAACATGTCATTACCTGTTTTAACAGCAAATACGATCAGGAAAATGAGAATAACCTTCCTGTTCTACTCTGAAGACAGATAACCGTTCGTGCTTCAGTCAACTTAGCCTTTAACCTGACAATCTTTACGTTTTGTTTTTCAATTCTTTCAAGTAGGTGCTGGTTTGTACTTATTATTGACTTCTTCGACTTTTTATACTGAGTCTTTTTAGCGCTTACCTCTTTCCATCAGCGGATCCGATCCAGTAACTCTTCTCTAAATGTTTTATTTTCCTCTTCTAATAACGCTGTACTGGATAGGCAATGTTTGAGTTTACCCTTTAACACCGTAATTTTATCCTGGTATGCATTATCTAGTACACGCTGCAGAGTCTCATCTTCATTTGTTACCTGAGGAGAAATAGGGCTGTCAATATACTGACTAGATGATGGTTCAGGATCTGCAATACCTGTATCTATACCTGGTTGAGTAACCTTGTCCTTGCCTGATTTGGCATCATTACCCTGTACGAAAGTAGGGTTATTTACATTAATTGTATTAGGGATGGATGACGGGATGTCATCTTCAATATTGACGACTGCAGGCTGAGAAGCCTGTTGATTAACTATAGGACCCGAAATCGTATGGGTACTGTACATGGTCCTCGTAACCCTTCTTGAAAATGATAAGTTTTCAAAACCAAACCCTTCCTTATCACAACAAATCTGAGTGAGATGATCTAATATATGCATAGATTCTCTGCTATATTCATTAGGTTTATTTGTTTCAAATAGATTTTCACATTCATAATCATTATCAGTTTTACTTTTGGTTAATCTTTCTTCTATTTCTGCAGGGGTGTTATCATTTTTACCAGATAAAGGTTGATCCAAGACTGCTTTAGAATCGCAAGGGACTGCATTCCTGTCATTATCATTACTAATCCCATCGTTTATGGGTATACTGACTTCCTCGAACCCTATTACCTCTGATACAGTTTTAGAAGTATTATTAACCTCAGATATTATGGCTTTTCGTTTCTTACGAATTCGTGGGGAGGGATTCGGCCAATGCTGCATCGGCCCCAACTGACAGTTGACTAAAAAACTAGCCCATGACTTTCCATTTGCAGATAATTGATATTGCAATATAACTTTTATTAACCCATGGTGGAAAAGGCTTCTGTCGGGATTACTAAAACTCCTAACAGTCTGAGACATCTTTTCTAAGCTTTGCAACAAATAGAATGGCAAATTGAGCTTCCAACCTTGTACCGCTAACAGCAATCTTAAATGGTAATAATGAAAATGGGAGTAACGTCCGTCACAGGACACGTACCTTACCAGTATTTCGTAATAAACTCTCCATTCGGGATTCATAAATTTAACAGGGACGCCTATCTTCAGCTTAGTATCATCCGGCAATGGCAGCAACAGAGACAAACATTTCTTCTTATTAACCATGCTACCCTTAAACCAGCATT
The DNA here is from genome assembly GCA_001517045.1 of Pseudotsuga menziesii. Lineage (NCBI taxonomy): Eukaryota > Viridiplantae > Streptophyta > Pinopsida > Pinales > Pinaceae > Pseudotsuga > Pseudotsuga menziesii. The sequence continues at coordinate 127,919 of LPNX011170060.1, forward strand.
CTCCAACCTGCAGAAGCTTAGTGGCTTCTGCCATCTTATCTTCATTGATAATAAACTCAAAACCCCCAATTTGCACACTGTCACCATTAAAATTCATGGCGAACAGATTAGTAATCTCTGCATGGTGGCCATCGAAACTTCTAAAGAAATGCCCCCACCCAATTTTCTCAAATCGCATCGCAACTTCCTGGTCAGCTTCTATAAGTTCAGAACAAGAGATTTCATAACGGTTCAGTGGAGCCATGGTTTCTTCTATGCTCTCCTGGCTTCGAACTAAAATGAACGGAGAGGTGAACATAGAGGGAATAGGTACCCACACATATGACATGATGGGCAGTCTTTGCATGCTTCGGATCTGACAGATATGATATCTCTAGACTTGGCCAATTTAGCTGAACCTTAGCAGTGTTGAATGCTGCAACTTCACGTTATATCATGATTCATGCAGGTTTATGTCCGTTTAACCATGACTAGTAGTGATAACCACCAAATTGGTGAACCAGAGATATTGTGATTGATAGATCATAATTTCAAAATATTGATTATAGATAGCAATCATAATGGGCTAGTACATCGATGTTAATTTGAAATGACTATCATCATTTAACACTGTTAATATGATGCGTTCATATTTTTACAGTTGTCGTTTTATCAAGAGGTATAAGCCACGTTCTCATGCCAACTCATTGATCCAAGTGATAATCGTTTATCAACTTGACAAATGGCTCCTTGTAAACTCAGTCAATCTTAACAGTCATCTCCAGTTTAATCATGATAAGTGGTGGCATGCAAGGTGATGAAATCGCATATTCTAATTTTAACATGGCTTAGTGAAATAGCTAGATTTAATATCTATGCTATGTATATACAAAGATTAAGTTTAAACCTTTCAAACATCCTATCGATAAATATCTAACATTAGATTGATAGGATATTTAAATGATAAAACTATGATAAGTGAAACTTTCCTATATAAAAATCATTTATTCATTAACTATAATATTTACAAAAAATCATAGTATGGTATTACATATAATATCAACTTTAAAAGTCACTTTTAGTTTTATGAACTTAGGGCTAGTAATACCTTACTCAACACAAAATGTGTTTTATTGATTTTCTCTTGGCAAACTATTTCAAATTTCTTAAGTCTCATAAATTTATTTTAATGTCTGAAATAATTACATGAAAATTTATGAAACTAACCTACAGTTGTTAATTACTAAGTTCATGAGCGTGTTTCACCAACTTCTCAAATAAAATTTTACCTTTCTTTGATTAAGAGTACCTTCAGAATCAAAGATTTTGAAGGTGCTCTTTCATAATTTTGAATTGATGAATCATAGAAAGAGCTGATCACTCTTCATCTTATTGAGAAATGAAGAGGTTGTTGCTAGCTGCCAACAAATGGCGACAATCTGGGTGAACCAGTTATCTCTGCTGATACAAAATGATAATCAACGAAATCTTAAAATCTATTAAAAACGATCAAAAATTCTTTGTCTACATAAACCATTATTTATTCATACTCATAAGCATAACTCAAAAATATTCCATCTTTTAAAATAGAAATTTGGTTAGGGATAAACTTACAAATATCTTAGTCGAAACAAGTACTTCTTAGTAAGGATAACCTATACCATCAACATAGAGTAAAGAAATCTACTTCTCTAAAAAATTTCCAGAATCTGTTCCAAAATATAATAATTTTCTTTTTCTTTGCTTTTCTTTTTCTTTTGAAACAATAATTATGCTTGAAGACTACTATCTTGGTATGGTATCCCAATGTGATAGTATCATTCACGAGAGCTGTCTGAAATAAGCAAGCTGGCTCGTGATGAGACCTCTTGTATTTTAATTTTTTTAAATAAAAAGCCATCACCCTGGTGATCAGAAATGAAGTTAGTCCAGACAACAGTGATGATCATGATTAGGCCGGCTCGTGATGAGACCTCCTATTCTTCAGTCAGAAATTACGTTTTTATTGCAATTTATCTTTTAATTTTTATAAAATGAGAGATCATTACCCAACATGGTGACCAAACGGTAATTTCAGTCATTAATATCACTAGAAAATGAATCAGCTGGCTCGTGATGAGACCCCTTATTTTTTGGTTTTAAAACCAAAAGCCATTAATAGTTTCCTAATAATGTCATACCAGTGATATTTGTGATTCTGATCGGATCAGCTCATTACTGAGACCTTTCGTCTATTACTTTAGCTTATAATTGATTGGAACAAATGCTAGACAATTCTCAAATGATAAAAACTTTTCTAAGATTGATGATAGAGATCTGTAAAAGGTTTTAAAAGTACAAGCTTCGAAGAAGATATTTAATAAGCTATCCCCATTTTCGAGAAAATAACAATATTGTAATGCCCCGGTTTTGACCCCGTTACATTAGATGTATATGATGTATATATTGTAATGATCATGGTGTGGAGCTAAAGGCCAAGGGCCCACCATTGATCGGTAATGCTATGTTTTGGATTTAATTGTCACCGAAGATCTATCGTAGCATGCGGCATATAATATGTTGGCCGTCATGTAAATATGCATCATAATTAATTAATGGACACAACCAGCTACGGTCGCGGAAACTAAATCAAATGGGGCATGATTTTCTAAGGATAAGGGGGGTGAAATATTTAGCCTATGGGCCAATGGGGAAAAGCCAAATGTCTATGAGAAAACCCATCAAGCTATCAACTACCTTTCTTGTCTTTTTCTCCAATCATTTATTTCTGCCAGAATGTGGTTGAGTTAGTTATTACATGGATGGGAAGAGTATGGGCAACCAAAATTCGAATTGGGAAGAGAACCATTTTTGAAAAATGTGTTCTAACTTCCTTGGCAAGGAAAATGCCCAAAAACGTATACCATTTTGCTATGCATTCACGTTTTTCAGTTTCCTCACGTTTTGGGAGCAGCTGGAGTTTTTCCTGTGTTTTTCTTTCCACGATTTTGGCTATTAGCTTCATTTTTCCCATGGATGGGAGGTCGTTTTTCTAATGCCAGGGCCTGGGTTGTCTTCCTCACGTTTTGGGAGTTGCCGGTGCATTTTTCCATTCACGTTTTTGTGATTTCATGTGTTTTTACCATGGCTGTGAAGAGCCATTCACGTTTTTGACTGTCTCAGCAACTATTGGCCTCATGTACAGGCTATTTGGGGCATTTTTTCCCCTGCTGTGAGTTGGTTTCCCTGATAAGCTTCAGGACTGTGTGTTTTCCCCCATGTTGTGAGCCGTTTTTGTTGTTACGTATGGGGCTGTGTAATTCATTTTTCCCTGTTTAAGCTGTGAGAGATGAATTGATTTCCTGAGTGCAATTGTTGGTCTTTGGACTGTGTGAGGAGTAAGGGTGTTGGCTTGGTTGCTTGATAAACCTGGTGCTAGAAACCACTTAGATAGAGCTAGAGGGCTAGCCTTCTTCTCCATCACCCCTGAATAGCACTGGAAGGGAATGCAGGGCCTGAGGGACTGTGTAGCAGAGAAGGGACTGGTTCCTTGTGTTGGGTGTGGATGGGTGTCTTAGAGGTCAGGCTAGTTCTGGTGTGGGTATTCTTGGCTCTGTAATGAGCTCACCAGCTTAGCAATTTTCCTTCATCAACTCCTTAATGGCCTGATAAACCCAACTGGGTTGGCTTGGCTGTGTGTTTTTTTTTGTGTATCCTGGCTATGTGTAAGCCTGCTAGTTCCCTTATTCCTTGGAGAATCATGCCCAGCTCGGGGGTGGCAGCGTTGCTGAGCGATTGAGGAGCATGCTGGCCTATGGTTGGGTGGAACGTTGCAGCGACGTAGCTGGTTGCGGAGCAAGGCTTTCATAAGATAAGTAATCTTGTGTATTTTACCTCTGCAATTGTATATTTACCGTTAATTAAATGGAAATGAACATGTTGCAAAAATGCTTGTTTGAATGCATGAGGTTTCCGTTGTGCAAGATGAATTAATTCAGCTGTGTATGATGAACAATTGTATATGTGCATGTTTTTGCTTCAATGCATTCTACTTCAGCATTATGTTTTGCCATTTTACTTCCTGTACATGTTCATGAGGCTGTTAGTATGCTTGGTTAATGCCATGGATCGCGTCCTCCTTGTCGGTCGAAGGCATGGGGACGTGACAGTTAATGGTATCAGAGATTCTGAGTTGCAGCAGTGGGCCTCTATGGGCCAAGAAGAACCACTGACAGAGGTGTATTTCATGATGCCCAGCCGAACCAGTGGAAGACTGTGAAAATTTGAAATTTTGAAATTGGGAATTTTTGCTTGAGTGTGAACAGTCGGGAGAATGGGAGAAGTTCCCTGTCCGCCGTTGCGGGAGGTCTCACAAAGTTCCTGTCCGCTGTTGCGGAAGGTTTCATGAAGTCCCTATCTGCCGTTGTGGAAGGTTCCACAATCTCCCCATCCGCCGTTGCAGACGTCGAAGCAATCATGCTTCCGACCCAAGAGTCACCCGACCGCCGACGCCACAGAAAAGTTGAAAATCAGCTACGTATGGGACGGTCGGGCCATCGGAGGAAGTGAAATTCCACCTTTACAGAAGGTTTCACAATATTTCCATCCGCCGTTGCGGACGGATCGGTGAAGTCCCTCGCCCGCCGTTGCAGACGGCGAATCGCTTCGGCTTCCGATTGGAAAGTCCGCCGACAGCCGACACAGTAAAAGAAAGGTTTAAAATTTGGCTAAGTGTCGGAACGATCGGAAGGGAGAGTGGTCCGACGTCCGACGTTTCGAGAGTATACCGACGTCCGATGTGATTCTAAGCGCCGATCAGAAGAGTTGGCGAAGTGGGCATTCACCGTTGCGGACGGATTGGTGAAGTCTCTCGCCCGCCGTTGCGGATGGCAAATCGATCTGGCTTCCGATTAAGAAGACTGCCGACGCCGCAAGAGAAAGTGCGCTGATCGGAAGAAGAAAGAGAGGGAGCATCCGATGTTGCGGAAGGCTGGAACTTCCGGGGGAGCCGCCGTTGCGGCTGCGCAGATGAATAGACCACCCGATCAGAGATACAGCCGACAGCCGATTCGACGGAGGAGAGAATGGTAAAGGAGCCGACACTGCGGAAGAAAGAATGGAACCGGAGCCGACACTGCGGAAGGAAGGATAGTTTTGGGGGCCGATTTCAACTGTTTTTAGAAGGATTTTTCAGCTGTTCTTCAGGGACCCCCGTCGTCCCCCTCAGATAGACGTTCTTTGATGAAGGAAATTTTGTGTGCTTGGACATTTGTAATTTTATGATTATTTCCGGAAAAGGTAAATGATTATGATTTATATCAATGTTATGCATCTAACAATTGTGTTGTCGTTAACACGTTTGCAGAATTATAGTCACCTTCCAGGGCAATATTCCAGGTAGTGCACTTGGTAAGTAAGTTGCAGTTCTGTATGAGAACCCATGATGGGTATGATGCTCGGGATTCCTACGAGCAAGCAGAAGGTGCCATGGGAGAAAATGCCCGTAATAGAAATGATGACATTGAGTCAAATGGAAGGAGATTCCAAGAGACACCGTCTGATGTTGCAGCCACTATGAGAAGCCTGATTAAATCCCAGGAAGAGAAGCATCAGTTGAATGATGCAATGTTGCAGAGTTTGACAAACTTGCATAAGAAGATAGATTCTGGACGAGATACAGCAAAGCCAGAAGGCAGTAAGAGTAGTACTAGGAGAAGGAGAAGGACTTCTAGTGGTTCATCCGATTCCTAAGAGTCCAGTGGGGATTCCAGTTCATATTCCCATAGAAGGAAAAGAAAGAGACACCACAGGGATCGCTCTTGAGATGAATTCAAGAAAGCTAAACCTCCTACGTTTGATGGTGAGATAAAGACTGGACAAGAGGCTGAAGCTTGGCTTCTTGGTATTAAGAAGTACTTTCAAGTACATGACTATTCAGGAAACATGAAGGCAAGAGTTGCCATATTCAATATGAATGGAAGAGCATCCATTTGGTGGGAACACTTCAGGCAAGTGAAGAGGATCAGTGAAAGAAGACTTAAGTGGAAGCAGTTCAAGAAGTATTTTAAGCAGAAATACCTCTCTGACAGGTATTATGATGACAAGATTAAGGAATTCCATGAGCTGAGATTGGGACAGCAGACCATGGAGGAATATGCAAATAAGTTTTTGGAGCTGTTGAGGTATGTCTGATACATCAGAGATGAAAAAGTGAAGGTCCAGTGTTTTCTGAGTGGATTACCTCAATCTTATAGAGACAGAATTGAGTTTTATGAGCCCAGAACTCTTGAAGAAGCAATAAGAAAGGCTAAGTATTGCTATGAGCAAAGAAAAGGTAAGCCAGATTACCATAAGGCATGGAAGGACAAGAAGAACGAGAAGTTTGACCAAAGGAAGAAAGGTTTTAAACCTTCTAGCTTCAGGAATCAGCAAAAGCAGCCATCCCAAGCTGCGAGTAAGCCAGTTGGAGTGGCAGGAGAAAAGCCTAAAGAGCTACAACAAAATAGAGGGCCACTTCAATGTTGGAAATGTGGAGGACCCCACATGCGCAGAAATTGTCCACTCGAGAATGAGAGTGCAAGACCAGCCTATAATGTTCAAGAAGCAGAAACAGTGGGTCAAGTAGCAAGGGAAGTTCCTAGGATCTACGCAACACTGGAGGACCGTCAGGCAGATCACCAGTCAGCTGTGGTTGAAGTAGCAGGTAAGATTGCTGAGCAATCTGTTTCTATTTTGATTGACCCTGGTTCTACTCACAGTTACATTACTCCTAGAGTAGTGGATATTTGTGCTTTTAAGAAAGTAAAGCATAGAAAGTCTTGGTTCGTCCAGCTAGCCACTGGAACTAAGAGGAAGGTCAGCGAAGTGGTAGAGAAATGTCCATTGGTCATGAATGGATTGGCCACTTGTGTAGATCTAAATGTTCTACCGCTTGGTTCCTATGATGCCCTCATTGGAATGGATTGGTTAGAAGCTCATAGGGTGAAACTTGATTGTTACAATAAGACTTTTGAATGCCTGAATGAAGAAGGAAACCTAGTAGTTGTGAAGGGTATCCCAAAGGTGATTTTAGTGAGGCAGGTTTCGGCAATGCAGCTAAAGAAGTTCTGTAGGAAGGGTTTCCAGTTGTATGCAGCTCAAATTCTGGAGGAAACGAGAGATGAAACTCCTAGGTTGGAGGACTATCAAGTGTTACAGGAATTCAGGGATGTGTTTCCTGATGAGATTCCAGGGCTTCCTCCAAAGCGAGACATTGATTTCACAGTTGAACTTGTGCCAGGAGCAGCACCAGTGTCCAAGGCACCCTACAGGATGAGTACACCGGGGATGCTAGAATTGAAGATGCAACTGCAAGAGTTGTTGGACAAGAAGTACATTCGCCTGAGTGTGTCTCCTTGGGGAGCACCAGTTTTGTTTGTAAAGAAGAAAGATGGTACGCTCAGGTTATGTATTGATTACAGACAGTTGAACAAGGTTACTGTGAAGAATGAATATCCTTTGCCTAGGATTGATGACCTCTTTGATCAAATGAGAGGGGCAAAGGTATTTTCCAAGACTGACTTGAGGTCTGGTTACCATCAGGTGAGAATCAAGGATGAAGACATTCATAAGACAGCCTTCAGGACAAGGTATGGGCACTATGAGTTTGTAGTGGTACCATTTGGCCTCACAAATGCGCCAGCTACATTTATGTGCCTTATGAATAGTGTCTTCAGCAGGTATTTGGGTAAGTTTGTTCTTGTTTTCCTTGATGACATTCTTGTTTATTCCAAGAATGAGAAAGAGCATGAAGAGCATTTGAGACTGACATTGCAAGTGCTTAGGGAGCATTAGTTGTATGCAAAACTGAGCAAGTGTGACTTCTATAGAGATACAATTCAGTATTTGGGTCACATTATCTCAGAGGAGGGTATATCCGTGGACCCGGAAAAGATTGAAGCCATTATGAATTGGCCTACTCCAAGAAATGTGACAGATGTAAGATCTTTCATGGGACTTGCAGGATATTATAGGAGATTCATTGAAGGATTCTCTAGAGTTGCACATGCCATCACTTCTTTGCAAAAGAAGGGGATGAATTTCGAATGGACATCGAAGTGTGAAGAAAGCTTCCAGCAGTTGAAGAATCTTCTCACTAGTGCACCAGTATTGAAGGTTGCAGATCCAGAAAAATATTTTGTGGTATGTACCGATGCATGTGGACAAGGGCTTGGCGAAGTCCTTATGCAAGACAACCACGTGATATGTTATGAGTCAAGAAAGCTGAAGGAGCATGAGAAGAACTATGCCACTCATGACCTAGAGCTTGCAGCCATAGTACATGCTCTCAAGATGTGGAGACATTACTTGATGGGCAGGAGATTTGAGCTCAGAACGGATCATTGTGGACTAAAGTATTTGTTTGATCGGCCGACTCTGAATGCTAGGCAAGCAAGATGGCTGGAATTTTTATGTGAGTTTGATTTTGAGATCAAACACATAAAAGGGAAAGAGAATAAGGTAGCTGATGCGCTCAGCAGGAAGATGCAAGAAATGCATGTGGCATCTCTTAGTATTTGCCAATCAGATTTGAGGCAGCAGATTGTTAATCATGTTGCTGGAGATGAATTGTATGAGCAGGTAAAAGACAAATTCCAGCAGCAAAGTCTTGAGAAGAGGTATGAGGGATATAAATTGGAAAGAGATGGGATTCTCACTTATAAAGGCAGAATTTATATTCCGAATGTAGCGGATCTGAGGAGAGTTGTTATGGATGAAATCCATCAAGCTCCATATTCTGGTCACCCAGGATATCAGAAGACAATCGCTATAGCTAGAAAGCAGTACTTCTGGCCAGGAATGAAAAGGGATATGGCTGAATACATTTCGAGGTGTATGAAATGTCAGCAGGTAAAGGTTGAGCATCAACATCTAGCAGGTTTGTTGCAGCCTTTGCCAGTTCCAGAATGGAAATGGGAAGTTATTTCCATGGATTTTACTACAGGATTTCCAATGACTTGGAGACAACATGATTCCATCATGGTTGTGGTAGACAAGT
>LPNX011170060.1:137190-167763 GCA_001517045.1 Pseudotsuga menziesii
GAAGCAGGCATCCTTGGGGATGAGTCCGTATGAAGCTTTGTATGGAAGAAGGTGTAAGACACCAGTGACTTGGGATAATCCAGTGAACAGGATTGTGCTTGGACCGGAATTGCTCAAGGAAATGGAGCAAGAGGTTGTAAAGATCAGACAGAAGCTGAAAGCAGCACAGGACAGGCAGAAAAGCTATGCAGATAAGCATAGGGTGAACAGAGAATTTAGTGTTGGGGGTCATGTTTACCTCAGAGTGAGGGCAAGGAAGAGTTCCTTGAAGCTTGGAAGTTGTGCCAAGTTGTCACCGAGATATTGTGGGCCATTTGAAGTGCTTGAAATAGTAGGGCCAGTTGCATATAGACTTGCATTGCCTGCTAGCACTAGAGCTCATAATGTTCTTCATGTTTCTTTGCTTAAGAGATATGTACATGATCCTAACCATGTGATAAATTGGGATGTGATTCAGGTGGAACCCGAGGGAGAGTTCCGAATCGAGCCAATGCGCATCCTCGACAAGAAGGTCACAATGCTCCGGAATTGAGCCATAGGTCAGGTAAAGGTGCAATGGGAGCACTTCCGACCTGAAGAGGCTACATGGGAGCTGGAGGATGCCATGCGATTGGCACATCCATTTTTGTTCAATTCTGCGGAACACTGAGGCGATGCCAGTGTAGCATTTTGTTCAATTCTGTAAGCACTGAGGATAGTGCTATTGAAGGGGGAGGGGAATGTAATGCCCCAGTTTTGACCCCGTTACATTAGATGTATATGATGTATATATTGTAATGATCATGGTGTGGAGCTAAAGACCAAGGCCCCACCATTGATCGGTAATGCTATGTTTTGGATTTAATTGTCACCGAAGATCTATCGCGGCATGCGGCATATAATATGTTGGCCGTCATGTAAATACGCAACATAATTAATTAATGGACACAACCAGCTACGGTCGCGGCAACTAAATCGAATGGGGCATGATTTTCTAAGGATAAGGGGGGTGAAATATTTAGCCTATGGGCCAATGGGGAAAAGCCAAATGTCTATGAGAAAACCCATCAAGCTGTCAACTACCTTTCTTGTCTTTTTCTCCAATCATTTATTTCTGCCAGAATGTGGTTGAGTTAGTTATTGCATGGATGGGAAGAGTATGGGCAACCAAAATTCGAATTGGGCAGAGAACCATTTTTGAAAAACATGTTCTGACTTCTGTGGAAAGGAAAATGCCCAAAAACGTATGCCATTTTGCTATGCATTCACGTTTTTTAGTTTCCTCACGTTTTGGGAGCAGCTGGAGTTTTTCCTGTGTTTTTCTTTCCACGATTTTGGCTGTTAGCTTCATTTTTCCCATGGATGGGAGGTCGTTTTTGTAATGCCAGGGCCTGGGTTGTCTTCCTCACGTTTTGGGAGTTGCCGGTGCATTTTTCCATTCACATTTTTGTGATTTCATGTGTTTTTACCATGGCTGTGAAGAGCCATTCACGTTTTTGACTGTCTCAGCAACTATTGGCCTCATGCACAGGCTATTTGGGGCATTTTTTCCCCTGTTGTGAGTTGGTTTCCCTGATAAGCTTCAGGACTGTGTGTTTTCCCCCATGTTGTGAGCCGTTTTTGCTGTTACGTATGGGGCTGTGTAATTCATTTTTCCCTGTTTAAGCTGTGAGAGATGAATTGATTTCCTGAGTGCAATTGTTGGTCTTTGGACTGTGTGAGGAGTAAGGGTGTTGGCTTGGTTGCTTGATAAACCTGGTGCTAGAAACCACTCAGATAGAGCTAGAGGGCTGGCCTTCTTCTCCATCACCCCTGAATAGCACTGGAAGGGAATGCAGGGCCTGAGGGACTGTGTAGCAGAGAAGGGACTGGTTCCTTGTGTTGGGTGTGGATGGGTGTCTTAGAGGTCAACCTAGTTCTGGTGTGGGTATTCTTGGCTCTGTAATGAGCTCACCAGCTTAGCAATTTTCCTTCATCAACTCCTTAATGGCCTGATAAACCCAACTCAGTTGGGTTGGCTGTGTGTTTTCTTTGTGTATCCTGGCTATGTGTAAGCCTGCTAGTTCCCTTATTCCTTGGAGAATCATGCCCAGCTCGGGGGTGGCAGCGTTGCTGAGCGATTGAGGAGCATGCTGGCCTATGGTTGGGTGGAACGTTGCAGCGATGTAGCTGGTTGCGGAGCAAGGCTTTCATAAGATAAGTAATCTTGTGTATTTTACCTCTACAATTGTATATTTACCGTTAATTAAATGGAAATGAACATGTTGCAAAAATGCTTGTTTGAATGCATGAGGTTTCCGCTGTGCAAGATGAATTAATTCAGCTGTGTATGATGAACAATTGTATATGTGCATGTTTTTGCTTCAATGCATTCTACTTCAGCATTATGTTTTGCCATTTTACTTCCTGTACATGTTCATGAGGCTGTTAGTATGCTTGGTTAATGCCATGGATGATGTCCTCCTTGCCGGTTGGAGGCATGGGGACGTGACAAATATGAAGAATAATCTGAGAAACACTTATAAATAAAAACAATGAAAATCTTTTGCATATTTAAGAAATATTGATCATCCTGAACAAATTTTAAAAGACTTCAGTCTAATATCATAATTTTTCAGGATGATGAGCAAACTGATTTTATTTATTTACATTAATTACAGCTGCTAATTACAGATTTCTGACTGATTGACTGGTTATATACAAAATTTTAACAATCTGGAATATTTGATTTTGACAGAAAACTGATTAACAGAACAATATGATAGTTTATATACAGAAAGATTAATTTATTTACAAACAGCAAGTAAATTATATACACTTTGGACAGAAAATATTAACAGAAATATTTTTTAAGAATCAGTCCGTTCACTGGGAATGTTTCGAACTGTCCTTCAAGTGTCTGCAATCGAAAGGTACTTGGGCCTATTTTTTCAGAAATAACAAAGGGACCTAACCACATTTTTTGAAACTTAGTATGATCTCCCTTATCTTCGTGAGCTTTATCCCATTTCAAAACTAAATCTCCTACCTAAAATTCTCGATCAGAACTGAAAGATTGATCAAACCATGATTTCACAATCTGTTGGTGTTTTGTAAAGTGTTGTTTTGACTTTTCTCTTTCTTCTTCCAGTTTTAGCAATGTGTTAATTCTCTTTTCCATTGCTGGACATTCTTCATATTGGACAGACTGAGCTAATTGTAATGAAGGTAAGAACATATTTGGTGGTAAAATAGCCTCAGTTCCGTATACTAAGAAGAATGGTGAATTACCTATTGCAGCCTTCGGAGTTACTCTGTCTGCCCAAAGGGCATTGACCAATTCTGTATGCCAGTTACGATGGTGAACTGAAATAGTTCTTTTAAGAATTTTCAATAAATTTTTATTTGTTGATTCAGCTAGACCATTCCCATGAGGATGATAGTTAGCTGAATACCTGATTCTTATTCCCTTTTCTAAAGCAAACTGAGTTAATTCAATTGATGAAAAATACGAAGCATTATAAAAAACGAGAGAATCAGGAATACCAAATCTTGTTATGATAAAGAATTCCAAAAATAGTATAACCTGATTGGTATTTACAATTTTCAATGGTGCAGCTTCAGCCCAACGAGTGAAATAATCAATTGCAGTTATTATATATTTGTGTTGCATAGATGAGGGAGGATTTATTGGACCTATTATATCGATACCCCATTGCTGAAAGGGTCTTTTAGCTGAAACAGGTTGTAAAGGAAAAGTAGGTTTTTTCACCCTTCCTGCAGCAAGTTGACACTCTTGGCATTTTCTGACAAAGGTATAGGAATCTCGAAACAAGGTGGGCCAATAATAACCAGCCCTGAGAATTTTGTGTGCAGTGGTCTCTCCACCGAAATGGCCTCCTGCTGGTCCAGAATGTAATTCTCTCAGAATCACTTCTGTTTCATCTTTATCTAGACATCGAAGGTATACTCCGTCTAAATTTCTCTGAAAGAGGATATTATCAATTAATCAATATGGAGCAGACTTCAATATGAGTGCTCTTTTCTTCTTTGGTTCTAAGTAATCAGGGGCAATACCAGTTTCCAAAAGCATCCGTATGTCTATGTACGAGGAATCTTGAGGTGGTGGATAAAAATAAATCTCCCTACTAAGTAAAGCTTCATCAATGGAAATTTCAGCTTTATCATTAGGTAAATGAGCTTCTTCAGCAGCTAATTTACATAACCCTTGGCATTTGACTACCATTGAGGGTTTGATTTCTAAGTCATATTCTTGAAGAGCTATCATCGAAGGGGCTCTTTTTTAACCTAAGTCTTTCTGTACCAACAAATTTCTGACTGAGGAATAAGGGACAATTATTTTCGTTTTAGATTTTAGCAAATAAGGACGAAAATATTTCACAGTTTTAAAAATGGCAAAGGCTTGTTTATCAACTTCATGGTAATTGAATTCGGCACCTTTGAAATTTGAACTCATGAAAGAAATTGGAACTTCGTTATTCTGCTGATTTAATTGAGTTAGAACTGCTGCATATGAAATATCAGAAGCAAAAGTATATAATATGAAATCTTTATTAAAATTTGGGATTAGAAGGCTAGGAGCTTCTAAGATGGCTTCTAAATTTTTTTGAAATGAATCTTTTTCAGTTTGTCCCCATTTAAAAACAACATCTTTCTTAATCATTTTTTGTAATGGATGAATGATCTCGGAAAAACTGGGAATGGATCTCCTAACAAAATTAATTTTACCTAGAAACGACTGCATTGCTTTCTTGCTAGAAGGATAGGTTATCTTTGAAATGGCTTGGGTTCTTTCGGGATCAATCATGATTCCATGCTTTGAAGCAACGCAACCTAATAAGATACCTTCTGAAACAGCAAATATTGTCTTTTTAGGATTTAAGGATATTCCAAATTTTCTACATCGTTCAAATACTTTTCTAAGATGATGAAGATGATCAAGTCGATGTTTAGAATATACAGTAACGTCATCTAAGTAGAAAACAACTGAATGATTGGTTAGGCCTCTAAAAGCAATATCCATTGCCCGTTGAAATGTTGCTCTTGCATTGATTAACCCAAAGGGAATCTTGCGGTATGCATATGTTCCCCATGGAGTTCTAAAAGCAGTTTTCAATTGATCATCCGGGGAAACCAATATTTGGTTGTACCCTAAGAAACCATCCAAAAATGATAGTATCTCAGCCCCAGACACCTTTTGAAGAATTTGTTCCATGGGAGGAACTGGATAGTTATCCTTTTCAGACGCTTTCTTCAGATTTCTAAAATCTACGCATAATCTAATATCCCCATTTTTCTTCCTAACTGGAACTAAGTTTTCCACCCATTGAGTATGCCTAATGGGAAAAATGATCTTGGCAGCAAACAATTTATTCAGTTCCTTTTTAATTGTTGGTTCTAATGATGGGTGATATTTCCTTAACTTCTGTTGAAAAGGTTTTGACTCTTGTTTAATTGGAATTATATGTTGCATGAATTGGGTATTGAATGTTTTCAGGTCATCATATGTCCAAGCAAAAACATCTTTAAATTCCTTAAACAATTTTATAAAAGCTGCTTTTTCTACAGGGTTGCAATCTATTCCAAGATTTATAGTTTGGGGATTTGGTTATGTCCCTAAATTGATGGTTTCATACCTCATTTGAGAGTTGTTTGTTTTAAAATTAGGAATAGACCAAAAATTATCCTGCAGATCAAATAACTTCTCTAATCTAAGTACTGAATTAGGGACTGGTTTTACCTGTTCAAAGTCTTTTTCAACTGAACAGAAATCATTTATTACCGAAAAATACCGCAGATTTTCATCATGAATGACTTCATCTATCGCTAAATCTTTATAGGTATCCTCATTTGTCAGAAAATTCAGTACCTGCATATCATCGTCAAATACATGCCAGTTAAAAATATTATCAGGTATGGAAGGCCTAAAAAGCAATTCAACAGAAAAGAAATCTGGTGTAATATTTTCTGATGGAATTAACCTTGAAGCTACGTTTGCCAACAAATATGCTTCTTGATTTTGACTTCTAGGAACAAAATTTATGTTAAATGCATCAAAATGTAAGATAAGGTTCCATACCTCTTTTTGATAACTCTGTAAATGTTCAGATAAACAATGAATGGAGTTACGCACCTGTCTGACAATGATCTCGGAATCACCATATACAATTAACTCTTTGATGCCCAAATCAATTGCCTTTTTCAAACCTTGTGTTAAAGATTCATATTCAACCGTGTTGTTTGTACAATTAAATTCTAATCTACAAGCTATACAGGTTTTATTTCCCAGAGGGTCCACCAGTAGACAACCAGCACCTGCACTTTCTTTAGATTTGGCACCATCGAAATATAAAGTCCAAATAGAACTATGCACAATCACCTTGCTTTCTATGATATTTACAATATTTACATTATTTACATCATTGACGGTTTCCTTGAGTGAACAGTTAGGAGAAACAGATGTCACATTACAAATTTCAGATTGCTGTTTATTTTCAGATAAGGCAAATTTTTCAGATTTGAAATTACCAAATCTTAATTCATACATGTAATTCCCCATAATACAATCTGAAAATAAAACAGGTTCACTAGGATCATGCAATTTTGTGACAGTATGTTTCATATACCTTTCTCTATTTATCTTAATCTGATTTGACTTTCCATTCTTACGTAACCACAATGTTGACCAATCAGTAGCAAAGAAATCGTTCAGCTGTTGGGACCAATCCCTACTTAAGAACAACCCATATGCATCTGGGATATCAGCAACAACAATATCTATAATTTGATAAACCGAAGGATTGCAAGCAATTCTGACTAAGACATCTTTCATTTCTCCTACAACCTTTACATTTGTCCTATCCAACTGAGTTATTTGAGAATTTGATGGGACAAATTTTCCATTCAATTTCTTGCGTACTGATAAAGGCATGATGTTGGAGGATGCTACAGAATATACCATGCAGTCATGGACATTCCTATTGAAAATTTCAAAGGTAAGTAAGAATGGAGGTGTAGTTGATTTAGAATTCTTACCTATCAGAGAAGCTTTATCAGCCATTGCTTTCCCTTTTTCAGCTGCTGTTGGATCATTAATAGAACTATTTGCAGCAACATTTTGTTTTGTATTAGGAACAATTGAACTCACTGCGGGATTTATAACATGACTATTAGGCATTGTGTAGATTTGAAGAAGATTGTACATACTGATGTTTGCACGAGTCTTCTTTAAATCTTCAATGATATCATATTGTAAATATAATTTAGGAGCATTTTGAATGGTTTGGGTACCTTTGGTTGTTTGAGTCTGCTTTCTGGATTGAGTTGGTTTATTCGATTGTGAGTTATTATTGTCATTATTTGTATTAGAGCTTGAAGCACCAGGAGTGTTTGCAAATGATCTACTACGAGTATCATATACATGTTGTCCTGTAGGTGGACTTTTAGTCTCATGTTCCTTCACAAGACTATCCTAGAAATGATTGTTAACTTGTTGAGGTTCTTCTGATTCTTCATCATTTTATGATTCCTCTTCTTCTTTGTTTTCATTGATCTCTTGACTAGAAGGAGACTCAGACAAAGATAGAACATCTCGAATTGTATTAAATATCTCTTCATTTGCAGCTATGTCTGGTGGTGTATTCTTATTATTTGCATTCGGGTTTTGCCTAAATTGATTTCTGAAATAACTCCTAGAAGGAGAAGCTTCAGGATTAGTTTTCTTTAACCCTATAACCTCATTGTTTAATGTTCGAATAGAGTTTTGCAGCTGTTCTACATCGAATGCTTTGTCTTTATCTGCATTGGATTTTACTGTCTTCCTACGAGGAAAAGAATCAGATTTCCCACTTCTCTCTGGTTCATAGGACATGGAATCCTTCTTGACTTTAATGGCTTCCTCAAATGTTTCTATTAGTGTTGTTTTTCCAGCTCTATTTACAAACATTCTGGAATACTTAGGTAAAGCTGAAGTATAATTCTTGATAATTATGTCTTTCGGAGGTTGAGAAGCAATTGGAATTTTATTTTTTAAAGTCAAAAACCTTTGATTGAAATCTTTGATTCTTTCTTTAGGCTCCATTTTAATTCTAGATAATTCTAGGTCTAAAAGAGCAGGTTTTTTATCTTCCTCAAATTTATCTAGAAAGGATTTATTAAATTCCCCCCAGTTTGTGATAGATCCTTGTACTAACGAAAAATACCAGGTAGAAGCTCTTCCTTCAAAAGTTAGAGGAAACAATCGACAAACTACATCTTCATGCTGAACGTTCAAAGTTTGAACAACCAACATGATATTGTCAATATGCACCTCTGCACGTTCTTTGTCATCTGGGTTGAACTTAGGGAGGAGTTTATCTAAATGTTTAGGCAAAGGATGTTGTATTCCAGGGACTGCTACAGCAGCTGTCCTTAACCAAGGGAGTTGACGATTTGGTGGATTAGGTGGAGGATTTCCTCTTCCTCCCACAGGTACATTTCATGCCATTGGAATTCCTTGAGAACTAGAGGAAATCCGTGAATTGGAAGGTCTTGGACTATCAGGAGGTGACTCAGGAGGAGAAGGTTGCTGATCAGAACCGCTTCCTACAATTAGTCTTCTAGCAGTATTTGTCTGAGTATTCTGCGTTTGATGTCTTTCAACCTGATGGTGAGCAGTACTACCAGTTATCTCCAAATCTTGCATAACTATGGTCAATTGTGGGTTATGTCGCTGCTGTCTTGGTAGACCATAATCTATTGGAGAAATACCTAGCTGATTGGCGTAAGCTCTAGTAAGAATATGTCTTGATTCTTCCAAATTTTGAGCACTTTGTGCAGGATTAAAGGGAGAAGTGACAGGATCACGCTCAACAATATTTCTAACAGTTTCTAAAATTGGTGATCTACTGACTTCTGAGGTTTGTTGGCTGTTTGGAAAAGCTTCATTAGTTTCACCTGCCATTACTCATTATCAGGCCCTCCTTCTAGCGCCATTTGTTGGCCTGTTTTTCTGGTCCAGGCCAATAAGGAGGTTTTCTCCACACAATCAGCTTAAAGTAGCGTCCGGTGTGTTTGAATTAACAAAACCTCACAGGTTGTGGTCCTGCTACCAACTGATTTATCTCTTAAGGAGATAATAAAACCAGCAAAATCTAGCCCATATTAATGTTATTTTTACTTAAATGATTAAATTAAACTATCTAAATTGTCCTATGGTTGCCTTTCTTAAGGAAAGGCTTTGATTTTTGGGACGTTTTAAGAGTATAAAACTTATACAAAGTATGAAAATTGATTTAACAGTTGTTAATTCAGCTACTTCAAAATTAAAATTTAACCTAAACTATTCTATATGTCATATCTTAGCTGAGAGCATATTTAAAGATTATATTAACTATTAATAAATAAAAGATAAACAGAAAGACTAAAGCATAATTCAAATAGACACATTTAAATCATGAATAATAACTCACTCTGTTATATGACAACAAAACTACAAAAAAAATGCAAATAAACAATTAATTTTAACTTTCTGAAATTGATTAATAATTAATCATCAAGACAGCTATTTGAATTTAAGATAATGGCTATTAAAAATCACTGTCAACATACAAATGAAATTTTTAACAGACATAAGAGTATATCATTATAACTTAAGTTTACAGTAAAAATACTAATAAACATAATCATAATGAGATGTTCATTCAAAATACTATCTTGAACTGATAAAGTGAAAAAAATGTAATTAAACATCAGTATATCAAAGCACACTGTGTTAATATAAAGAAAGAAGATAATACGCTGAAATATATATATAATAATCCAAAACAAAAATACCAGAAATGGTATCAGTCTGTGGACGTCCAGTAGTATTCACATCCAAAGTTTCAACTTTAGAGATAAACAAAACACCAGCAACAAAATATAATTCCAGTACGTTTTCTTCAAACACTCCATCCACTCCTCATCAAAATCTCTACCTTTTATAACACTACGATTCAGTTTTCCCTATTAATGTTGCATGCAACATTATAGGGTTCTTATAACTAAAAAGAGAATCTAATCTCTTATATCACACCTGTCACTATAAACAAAAAACGACTAGCCTGAGTCCAGGAACTTGGAAGATTCTTGGTAATTGTTGAAAGTCCAGCTCGTAACAAACAGCCACATCTCCATGCCAACATATTAACCACATCCTGAAATTCTGTAGAAGAATGATGATAAGCCCACCTGTATTCAACCAACAAAGAATCTCATTAAAGCTATTTATAATAAATTTAATAGAATGAACTAAGATTTTTAATGCAGGCCTGTAAAATCTGCAATTTTACAGGCATGTATTACAAAACATGTCATTACCTATTTTAACAGCAAATACAATCAGGAAAATGAGAATAAGCTTCATGTTCTACTCTAAAGAGAGATAACTATTCGTGCTTTTGTCAAATTAGCCTTTAAACAAACAATCTTTACATTTTGTTTTTCAATTCTTTCAAGTAGGTGTTGGTTTGTACTTATTATTGACTTCGACTTTTTATATTGATTCTTTTTAGCGCTTACCTCTTTCCATCTGCAGATCCAATCCAGTAACTCTTCTCTAAATGTTTTATTTTCCTCTTCTAATAACGCTGTACTGGATAGACAATGCTTGAGTTTACCCTTTAACTCCGTAATTTTATCCTGGTATGCATTATCTAGTACATGCTGCAGAGTCTCATCTTCATTTGTTACCTGAGGAGAAATAGGGCTGTCAATATACTGACTAGATGATGGTTCAGGATTTGCAATACCTGTATCTATACCCGGTTGAGTAACCTCGGCCTTGCCTGATTTGGCATCATTACCCTATACGAAAGTAGGGTTATTTACATTAATTGTATCAGGGATGGATGACGGGATGCCATATTCAATATTGACGACTGGAGGCTGAGAAGCCTGTTGATTAACTATAGGACCCGAAATCGTATGGGTACTGTACATGATCCTCGTAAACCTTCTGGAAAACGATAAGTTTTCAAAACCAAACCCTTCCTTATCACAACAAATCTGAGCGAGATGATCTAATCTACGCATAGATTCTCTTCTATATTCATCAGGTTTATTTGTTTCAAATAGATTTTCACATTCATAATAATTATCAGTTTTACTTTTGGTTAATCTTTCTTCTATTTTTGTAGGGGTGTTATCATTTTTACCAGATAAGGGTTGATCCAAGACTGCTTTAGAATCACAAGGGACTACCGTTTCCTATCATTATCATTACTAATCCCATCGTTTATGGGTATGCTGACTTCCTCGAACCATTTTACCTCTGATACAGTTTCAGAAGTATTATTAACCTCAGATTTTATGGCTTTTCGTTTCTTACGAATTTGTGGGGAGGGACTCGACCAATGCTACGTCGGCCCCAACTGACAGTCGACTAAAAAACTATCCCATGACTTTCCATTTGCAGATAATTGATATTGCAATATAAATTTTATTAACCCATGGTGGAAAAGGCTTTTGTAGGGATTACTAAAACTCGTAACAGTCTGAGACATCTTTTTTAAGCTTTGCAACAAATAGAATGGAAAATTTAGCTTACAACCTTGTACCGCTAATATCAATCTTAAATGGTAGTAATGCAAATGGGAGTAACGTTCGTCATAGGACACGTACCTTACCAGTATTTCGTAATAAACTCTCCATTCGGGCTTCAGAAATTTAACAGGGACGCCTATCTTCAGCTTAGTATCATCCGACAATGGAAGCGACAGAGCCAAAAATTTCTTCTTATTAACCATGCTACCCTTAAACCAGCGTTCTCCAACCTACGGAAGCTTAGTGGCTTCTGCGATCTTATCTTCATTGATAATAAACTCAAAACCCCCAATTTGCACACTGTCACCGTTAAAATTCATGGCGAACAGTTTAGTAATCTCTGCATGGTGGCCATCGAAACTTCTAAAGAAACGCCCCCACCGAATTTTCTCGAATCGCATAGCAACTTCCTGGTCAGCCTCTATAAGTTCAGAACCAGAGATTTCATAACGGTTCAGAGGAGCCATGGTTTCTTCTACGCTCTCCTGGCTTCGAACTGAAATGAACGGAGAGGTGAACATAGAGGGAATAGGTACCCACACATATGACATGATGGGCAGTCTTCACATGCTTCGGATCTGACGGATATGATATCTCTAGACTTGGCCATTTTAGCCGAACCTTAGCAATGTTGAATGCTGCAACTTCACGTTATATCATGATTCATGCAGGTTTATCTACGTTTAACCATGATTAGTAGTGATAACCACCAAATTGGCGAACCAAAGATATTGTGATTGATAGATCATAATTTCAAAATATTGATTACAGATAGCAATCATAATGGGCTAGTACATCGATGTTAATTGGAAATGACTATCAGCGTTTAACACTGTTAATACGATGCGTTCATATTTTTACAGTTGTCGTTTTATCAAGAGGTATAAGCCACATTCTCATGCCAACTCATTGATCCAAGTGATAATCGTTTATCAACTGGACAAATGGCTCCTCGTAAACTCAGTCAATCTTAACAGTCATCTCCAGTTTAATCGTGATAAGTGGTGGCATGCAAGGTGATGAAATCGCATATTCTAATGTTAACATGGCTTAGTGAAATAGCTAGATTTAATATCTATGCTATGTATATACAAAGATTAAGTTTAAACCTTTCAAACATCCTATCAATAAATATCTAACATTAGATTGATAGGATATTTAAATGATAAAACTATGATAAGTGAAACTTTCCTATATAAAAATCATTTATTCATTAACTATAATATTTACAAAAAATCATAGTATGGTATTACATATAATATCAACTTTAAAAGTCACTTTTAGTTTTATGAACTTAGGGCTAGTAATACCTTACTCAACACAAAATGTGTTTTATTGATTTTCTCTTGGCAAACTATTTCAAATTTCTTAAGTCTCATAAATTTATTTTAATGTCTGAAATAATTACATGAAAATTTATGAAACTAACCTACAGTTGTTAATTACTAAGTTCATGAGCGTGTTTCACCAACTTCTCAAATAACATTTTACCTTTCTTTGATTAAGAGTACCTTCAGAATCAAAGATTCTGAAGGTGCTCTTTCATAATTTTGAATTGATGAATCATAGAAAGAGCTGATCACTCTTCATCTTATTGAGAAATGAAGAGGTTGTTGCTAGCTGCCAACAGGTGGGTAAAAAATTCAAATGGTATGGAATTTTTTAATTTTGCAATATTTTATAGAAAACATTTTGAAATTTTTACCCACTTCCTATAGTCTTTTATAGTTTCTGACCATTTTTTACCGTTTGAACTAATATGATGTTGTAGGAGCCCGTTTTGAGTGAAGTTTGACTGAGACTTTGAACCATTCATGTCTATTACAGGTATCATGTTTAAACTACCTTATAGGTTAGGATTTCACATCCACTTTTATTTTGCATGACCTTATGACCATTTGATCTTAACCTTTGGTACGAACCCATTCCATGATGTCATAGAACCTTCTTGCTGCAGTTAGAATTGGATTCATCTGAATGCTGGATATTTCCCATACATGGGTACCCTAGTTAGATCCCATATTACACTTGGTACCCATGCCGACATGTCTCCTTTTAGATTATGGGAGTCCTTTTAGTCCCGGCATTCTTTGAGCAAGAGATTCATACTCATCTTGAACTTTATGTTTGCCATTCCATCAGGACTCCCTTTTTTATATCAGGTTGTAATTGCATTTTCATAAGTTTGTCTTGCCTTCTTAAGATTTATGTTGGATCCTTGACTTTGAGTTATCAGCCATATAGCCTGAGCTTGTCTCATGTATAGCCAAGCACATCCTTTTTACATATCTTTTGCAGCTTGATCATCTGTGTTACCGGGAGGAGACCTTCCCCCAGTGTCGTTATCCTACACATATATCCTTGCAGTGACCATAGGCATGTTCCAATGCTTGGAATTAGTTTGCTTGTTTCCCTGACACTCATCTCCTCCTCGATTTGTACTATAAAGCACTTTTATTCTTTTTCAAGATTTTCAAAATATCTGAAAAAGTCCAATAAAAAAACAAAAAACCAAAAATACGGACAGGAAAATATGTTATCTTTGGTAGCAGTTGATTCGTGTCGCCTTCGAACAGAGCACCATATATCACATATGTTGGCTGGGTATTAGTTTGAATTTAGGAATTGTACTCGTTAGTTTGAGTTTATCTCCATCAAATGGTTAATATTCCAGTCCCTATGGATCCTCTGTTGATTCCTCCTATGTCATAGAGATGTCCCAGTTTGCATATCGAGTCCATGCTATCTACCTTCTGTCACCATTTGCCTTTATGCTCTTCTTCGAAGGAAGTTGAAGCTTAAGTCGTCCATTCCTTAGTTATCTTTACTTCGCATTTCGGTCATTCCTAGTACTGTTACCAGTTCGTGCAAATCGTGTTCTTCCACATTATACAGCATTGTTCAGTACCTCGTGTTGGTTGATGGGGGATGCCTTAATTCCCTCCTTCTACCGGATTCCATTCCATCGACATCTGATCATTTATTCTGGAATAGGAGTCTAGAGTCATTTGAGTGCCTTGAGACTTACATTCATCAGTGATAGGTTTTCTCGCCATCGATAGTTTTGGGAATACATCAATGTCCCTTGATTGATGGATTCTTCCAAGTGTTTGACCTCAACACATCTATTCACACTTGTTAGATTGCACTCTAGTACCCTTATTCACATTTTCATTATCGGTGGGTGATCTTGCGTCTGTTAATGGTATACATCAATTATTGGTAATAAGACGATGGACTACTATGTTTGACCTAGACACATCTATTCGCATAGTAGCACATGTACTCCTAGCAGTTTGTTTATAAGACTTTCCATCTTGGTGGAATTCCATATATGTTACCTCCTTGATCATGCCAGTGTTCATGATATTCCAACTCTCGTGATTTGATTCCAGTGTATACCAGATATCTTCAGCTATTATGGAGATCTTGATCCATTGTATATCTTAAGTCATTATGGAGATCTTGATCTATTGTACATCTTCATCCACTTTGGATTTTCTGATCTATTGTATATTGTATGTGGCGATGACCACACATGTCACATTTTGTATATCATGCCTATTCATGGGCATTCTACTATTATGTATCTAGGACTGCTCTATGTATTTGTAGTCATATGCAGAGATTATTGTATTTTACTGATGAGTGGCTGGTTCTTCCACTTGATTCTTCATTACTCCACTTATGGGATGGATTTTATAATGTTTTTCGACCATCATGTTACCCCTATGACCTCACACATTAGGGGGTATATGTTATAGTTGATTTTACCACACATGGTTGATCACATATTGATGGCCTTCCCTATCCCTCTATATACTCTTTATACCCCATGGACTCATATTATCCTTTGATGATCCAAGTCCGTCCCTTAAAAACACCTGTTTATTGCTATACACGACTTTTAAACCCATACTCGCGTGTACACATGACTTTTGACCTCAAACCCGTGTACATTGGGATGTTTGCATAAGTCCAAATATTTTTGGATTTTTCCTCATAGGAATCTAAATAAATTGAATCTTTTCCTTCAAAATTCCTTGAGAACACTAAGATTCAACCCTCCATTACCCTCTTGGAGTGTTATACAAGGAACCCCTTAGATACATTGAAGAAGAGGAATTGAAGAGCAAGTAAACTATATTCCATTTTTTCCTCTTTTGCATATATTTTAGTCTGCATCCCTTTGTCCCTTAGGAGCACTTTGTGTTCTTCCCAATCTTTCCTTTTCTTGTGAGCTTTCTATCAAGAGATGGAGGATTGGAGGCCCAGGTGGAGGACTTGGTTTCTCTGGTTGATAGACATGTTGACAGAGGTTTTCACTTGTGTAATCTTTGATTTTATCAATAGAAATATATTTTCCTATCCAATTATGTGCAATTGAATATGAATATTGAATCCATGGATATGTTTAATTGTTCATGCATCATTGAATATATATTCTAGAGTTGGTCTAACACACTATTATATAGCATGATTGTCTTATTTGTTGTTGTTCAGAGATAATTTCTAATACACGCATGAATTGGAAAGCTCAATGTCGATCTACATGAATCGTCTAGATCAAGGTACGATTTGATATCCCTTAGTGGTAGATGTTTGATTTCTCTTGCATATTGGGAAAGATTGATTTATAGTGTCAAAGTTGTCTGTTGTGGTACACCCCAAGCCATAGGAAGTTTCTCTCCATAACATACATAATATATAAATATATATAAGTTGCAATGAGAAAAGAGAGAGCCAAGTCGTAAGAGTGCGACAATAGGAGC
Source organism: Pseudotsuga menziesii (assembly GCA_001517045.1). NCBI lineage: Eukaryota > Viridiplantae > Streptophyta > Pinopsida > Pinales > Pinaceae > Pseudotsuga > Pseudotsuga menziesii. The sequence continues at coordinate 153,504 of LPNX011170060.1, forward strand.
GAAGAAATACGACAAAAAAATGAAAATCAATTGACATTATAATATCTTAAAACAATACCATGATTGGCACAATAATTAAGTAAAAGTACTCACAATGTATGTTTCAGTCATTAATTCAGAAATATCCGTAGAACCAAATGTTGTACCTTTATTTAATAACCAAAATAAATAACAATAACCGCCTTTTAAAAGGACAGCTCAATGATGGCATGTGGAGAAAGTTTCATTAAATACCCCATGCTACCACACTGATCTGTTTAAGAGAGGGAGTACTTTCTAAGTTTAGAGCACTCGTGTGAAGGGTAATTGTTAGGAAGTTGTTGTTTCACAATCTGTATTGTTTCCATATTCGGAATCGCTGTGTTAAGACCTAAAGGAAGAAGTATTGCGAGCTACTCAATCAGCAGAAACCAATTTATCTCTATTTCGATAGTCACTATTAAATCCCTAGTGATGCATCTAGCCACTAATCCTATGCATCGTGGTTCACGAAAAAGAACCCCACAGAACCATCCCCAACCAACTATGGGTTGGGTTACACCTTGGTCCTCAAAGAAACATCGAGTGCAGGAACACTAATCGCCCTGAGAACCTAAAGGAAAAGGGCCAATGAAGAAGCTCAAGAAACATAGTCGGCTGAAGAGGACCAAGAATATTTTGAAACTAGAAAATTACTACCGCCTTTTGACCACCGATAAGGAACGATGCGCCACCATTTACCATCACTGCCATGGGCCATGTTGCACTAGTAGTAACTAAGAAACTGAAAGATATGATGCCTCAGTTGGTCAACCTCACTTTTCAAGATTCAGACACTAGTGGAATCAATGAACTAGAAATGAAGAATTATATGAAGCTCATTCAGGATTCCCTATAATTGCCAAAATGGTATGTCCCAATGCAATGGGAAAGTGGGTTAGAGCATTCGGGGTTACCATCAGTTCTCTTTATGCTACATTTTGGCCCAACCAGAGAAGTGGATACTTATGTAAAGAAGTTATTGGTAGTATTCCATGGATGCTTCCTGTGGCTAGACAAGTCGTACTCAATTGATGTTGATCTGATTTCATCAATCATAGGATTGTTAAGAGCTAGGAAGGACCTTGAAGAGACCTTGCAGGAAGGAAAATGCCTAGAAAATACTGCATAGACCCAATAAAAGTATAGCCTGGTCAGCTCTAGGGACGCTTTTCTAATTTCATCCATCGAAGAACCTGCTACTCGTATGGCAGTCATGATATTGACACATAAACAGATGCGTGTCTTGAGACCAAACCAATGTACTGCAGGAATTGTAATGTTGGATGCACTATGTGTAGAAGGAGTGCAAATCAATTTATCCCAATTTTTGCTTAATGAGATGCTTAGGGATGTTTCTTTAGCATAGGAAAAGGTACCCCTTTCTATTATGCTTGGTTGATAATTTTTTTCTCATTTACTGTATGGTCCAAGCCTACAGATTATCAACAGGTAGACTTATTGGTCCAATGTAGAGGAGTGAGATACCAGAACTTGTGGTTCTCACCTGATGCAGACTGACAGCTGAGTAGAAACACTGAACTCTTTGTTCATAATGAAGTCTTGATAAATTTGGTAAAATAGAAGGTAAGACTAAGTGGAACTGCCATCTCTAGATGTTAACTTTTTTTCAATTTTTAGTTATCATCCTAGTATGTGTAGATCCAGGCATGCGGAGACACCCAGAAAAAATGGCTTCCAACATAATATATTGTCACAACCAAGGATCTAGAAACCATTGTATAGGATTTTCCAGAAGATTGGAAACATGAGGGATCACTACCTATTACGGAGAAGAGTACCCAATAGGAAAATGCAACAATTCTCGACCAAGCTCAGTCTGAGATGCCACTACAAAACCAACAAAAGGAGGCACTGAATGTAGAATTTCAACCAGAATCGTTGTGAAATAAGCAAAAGAATAACAAATAAGCCAATGCTTATGGCATGGATGAGGAAGAAATCACATCACTAGAAGAGGTGTTACAAAAATCTACTTAGGTGCAACTAGATGAATTTGGCTGGCAGCAGAACTAGTGCACTTCTACCATTACAGACAAGTTGAATAACCTTGGCAAAATAATTGAAGCAATCGAACTCGCAGTAGATCGCATGCCACAAGTAAATCCATTGCAAGACGCACCCGACACATTGGAAGTGCAGGAAACCCTGTGACCCATAAAAGACCGCCCCAACAAGGTACAATTAGGCAAATAAGTGCTTGAATTCGGAGCCCCAGACCCTAGCGAGGTAGACAATAATAGTACCCCCATTTTCCTAGATTTTTCAAAGATACAATTGAAATATGTGCATGCTTTACAAAGAGTAGCAGTTACAGAGATTTGGATACAAGGAAACACTCTCAACAAGCAGGTGAAGCACTCAATAAATAATCTTAGCAAACTCAAGGCCAAAATGCAAAAGACCACCCAAGAAGCAAGGAAATAATAAGAAAGCAAGTAGAAGCTCACCCAAGTCATTGATAATGTTTGTTTCAAATGGGGATGTTGGGGAAATATCACATGATATCTCGTGAGAAGATAAGGTCCTTAGGCTGGGAAAGATAGATACTGACCTTAAAAGAAAGTAACAGAATTCGAAGCAAAATAGATACCCAACACACCTCCATAAGTTTTGGAGAACTGATGTTACTCAGCCACTCAGGCTTCCAAAAGGATAGAGGAAACATAGCAGATATGTGCATGGGTTGTTGACCAAGTCTCCCGGACTTGGGAGACTTTGCTAGACGATGAGAAATCACATAATATTGCAAATGACCTCACTATGGTGGAAGAAACTATCATGTATATGTGAAATGAGATAAAGTAGCTTCCCTTGGAGTAGAAAAAGGTTAAAACAACACAAATGTGTGGCCTATGACAACAAACCACTGTGCTGCATGCATGACAAAAACAATGCAAGGATAATATAGAGGAGTTACAGGAAGAAGCATAAAAGGTGACATGGATAATTATTCCTATGCACTAGAAGGTGTATGAAGTAGCGGCCTTGGTGGAAAGTAGCATGTAGGAACATGTCAGTTCTGACTTGGTGGAGCACATGTATAAATTTGAAGAAGAGGTGCATGCAAAAACATAGAATCTTCTTAAAATCGTGGAGTATTTTCATAACAAAATTCATGCCAGTCAGTTTTTGGAGCAATAGCTAGCGTGGCTCAAGACAAGCCATAGGAAAGTGTTGGGAGCCTATTGGGCATGGGACAAAAGGGTATAATTAATATAGAATTCTACCTAAGTAAGGGAAAACGAATACAAGGAAGAAGAAGAAGTAGATGTGACATAGGAAACAACATCAAAGAAGAAGGGAAGGATGTTGCGATAGAAGAGGGAAGAAAAGGAGAAAGGAAAAGAGAAGGCATGGGACGGGGAATCTGTGCCATTTTTGTAAGCTACGATAGAAGGACATAGCAAGAGATGGCATGACATGGAAAAATATTCATAGAAGCAGGCGTGCAAATGAGATAACCAGAAAGTGATAGTAAGGCATGATGTTGAGAAGCAACAACCTTTAGCGATTTTGGGTATGAGCTCAATTGGAGCTAGCAGAAACCACATGTGTAAAGGCATTTTTGTAAGTCAGGATGATTGCGCCTTTTTGGTCATATATTGCTAGAATAGGAAATATAGCCTGTGGGATGAAGATAGTAAGTCGGCTGGGATAGTGACTGAAGTTGGGTCTACTAGAGTCTGTATCGAGCTAGTATTGATTCGGTAACAAGGATGTATTGGAGTATATCGAGTTTTTAATAATTATATAAAAGGAGAAACCTAGGCTATAAATGGGTTGTCCAGTTAATCAATTTTCCTATTAGCTAGTTCTTGTTAGACAATTTTGATCTGATTAGAGGATACAACAGTGTTGAGTAACTGTCTAGACTCTTGGGAAATACGCTTAAGATATACTAGAGGTAGATATTTTTGTTAATGACTCTGGATCGCTAAGTGCATCAGAGTAACGGATCTTCATATGAGTGCACAGACAGATAGAGAAGGTCAATATGATCCAGGATGTGTGCAGATCGTTGAGTAGGAGTAGAGTAGAGTGATAAATATAGAGAAGAACAGAGAGCATAAGAGGGAGGAGAAGACTATAGAGATAGAAGAGAAGATATTGAACAAATTATGTAGCTTTATGTACAAACAAAAGGTGCATCTATTTCCTCATGCTAATTCCAAATGAAGAGCACCTTGTGTTTTTTTCCCACATGGGTTTCCATGTTACATGCTGTGTATATGTGGGAATTTTGAGTAGATTAGAAAATTTCATATTTACTTTGTTTAATGATTGATTGGTTATTATTATTTAAAGAGGTAATTGTATGAATGTTGTATATCAAGTAATAAATATGTCTCTAATATCTATTCACTATGCATTTCCGTAATATTGCATAAATGAGGGTGAATAATACTTACCTTCCTGGTCTTCATTGGAAAACTTGACACGGGGATAAGGACTTAAACACCCTCCCACAGAAACTGCAAAAACACGGTTCTTGCAATTATCCATAGAACTAAGATATCTCAGGTGAGACAACATCTATGTCGCAGGTGCTTCCTGCTGGTATCTGCTCCATCGAGTCAATATATTAGGCTTTGTTGCACTGACCAAAGAGAGGGGCTAAACCTGGATCGTAGGGGAAAAAGGACAGCAGGCATGCAGAACTAGTTCCAAGCGTGAGGAATAGACTTAAGCATAGTGCAAGGAACATGAGCAAGATAAGGACACTCAAGGGTCATCTCCTCCAAGTAAAAGGTGTCAAGTTGAAACTACATAATAACACAAGTCTAGGTGATGATGAGAGTAGAGATGAGGGATTATATAATGCGTTAAAAGGGTGGAAGCCGAAATCAGGCTCATAAGCATAGGTAGGGTGTAGGGAAATGTAGTTACAGCTTGAATAAAAGGGTGATTCCAATAAGTAGTCGTGAATCCAACTAAAAATCTTGTCTCCAAGAAACAATAGTATCAAGGTCATATTTAGAAGAAGAGTCATGATACAGGTCACTTTGGTAGAAACACTTGAAACTTCTCCATCTTTTACAAAATGTATAGTCAAGGAATAATCAATCGAATAAGACTCTATAGCAATAGGGCTTGAGGATTTATAATCAATAGGATCAACCTCATGAAGAAAGCCAAAGTTGACAAGGGTGATAGAGTATGCAGGAACAAACTCAATATCATAGGAGTAGAATAATCTACAAGAGGAATCAAACTCATCAAGATCATTGGCTTGCAGATCAATGGGAGATCTTGAAGACTCATCAATGCAAATATATGAGGATCGATCATCAAACCAATCAGACTCAACAAGCGATTCAAGTTTGAATTTAACTACAACTCATTCAACATTAATAAGAAGGTTAGACTGTATCAAAGACTCTAGGAATAATTCATAAGAAGGAAGTAGATCATCCCAGATAGAATACATGTCTAAACATTCAATTGGATCAATAATATGGAGACTAGGATCCACAGTCTGCATAGGATAGATTGTTAGAATTTCATCATTAATCTAGAAATACAATAGGATCTTTAACTAAGAGAATAACAAGCACAACAATCAAACACAAGTGATAATGAACACATTGTTTATCCTTGGGGAAACCATAAATGGTGAAAACCCCACAACTTCCTCAGAGATAGAATCAGCACCAAAAGTAGAACCCAAAATAGTAAGTGATCTCTCGACAGCAGTAACCTTCTTTCTATCTAGCCCCAAACGTCTTCTCCTTCCTCAACTATGCGCTTCACTTGAGTGTGCATGAGATGTGTGATAAATAAAGAGGCCAGTTCTCTATTTATACTACTTCTCGACTTGACTAAACCCTACTAGGGCCGACCTCACTAAGAGAGTCTAATAACCATAGTGCCCTGAAACTGCGGGGACTTTAACGCTTAGCCAATAGGAGGGTTACCCATAATGACTTGACATGCGTTGTTTACATTATAGATCTTCCTGTTAGAAACATCGGGGCATGACATGACTCAAGTACATCCCGGAATAAACATCGGGTTACAATATATAAGAAATACAAGTCAAATACATTCCGAAGTTACATATACATCAACACTCCCTCTTAAATAGGAAGGTATTCTTTCGACACAATTTTCATCACAAGTATTCTTCTCTCTATATTCTGGATCATCATCGATTCCTCGTCATCTTCAAGTCTTCTTCATCTTCAAGTCATCTTCATCATTGGATCTGGATCATCATTGGACATCATCATTGGATTTGGATCATCACTTGATCTAGACTATCAGTGGACATCATTACTAAATCTAGATCATCACTTGATCTGGATCATCACTAGACATCATCACTGGATCTGTATCATCACCACTCGATCTGGATCATCCACTGGGTCATCATCACGGGTGTTATCTCTTGATTCTTCTCGTCATAGGAATATCTACAGAGCAAGCCCTTTTTCATGTTGGATGCACATCTACAAAGCCAGTCCTTTTTCATACTGGACATATCATCATAGAGCTAGTCCTTTTTCATAATAGATGTGGAACACACATAGAGCCAGTACTTTTCATACTGGATGAGTCTTCACAGAGCTAGTCCTTTTTCATACTAGATGTGGCACACACTCAGAGCTAGTCCTTTTCCATACTAGATGAGTCTTGACAGAGCTAGTCCTTTTTCATACTAGATGTGGAACACACACAAATCCAGTCCTTTTTCATACTAGATGAGTCTTGACAGAGCTAGTCCTTTTTCATACTAGATGTGGCACACACTCAGAGCTAGTCCTTTTCCATACTAGATCTGGCATCTACACAGAGCTAGTCCTTTTTCATACTAGATGTGTCTTCACAGAGGCAGCCCTTTTTCATGTTGGATGTGGCATCTACACAAAGCTAGTCCTTTTTCATACTAGATGTGTCTTCATAGAGCCAGCCCTTTTTCATGTTGGATGTGGCATCCACATAGAGCTAGTCCTTTTTCATACTAGATGTGTCTTCATAGAGCCAACCCTTTTTCATGCTGGATGTGGGATCATCACATACACTTGACAATGGAAGGAACCAATCCTCTCACCATGTCACAGCTCTTACATTTGACCATGGAAGGAACCAATCCTCTCACAATGTCAAAAAGGAACAACACTTATATCTGACCATGGAAGGAACCAATCTTCTCACCATGTCAAAATGGCTCATCACGGACTCATCACTTCCTCTTGGGAGGAATCTCAATCTGTAGAACACCAAGATTCTCCCTAAAGTACTCAAACTTCACCCTAGCCAATGGATTAGTCAACACATCAGCTATTTGTTCATCCTTCGCAACATATTGGAGCTTCATTGCTCCTCTCTGCACCATATCCCTGATATAGTGATACTTGATCTCAATATGCTTCGACTTGTCATGGAATACTGGATTCTCTGACAACTTTACACAACTCTAGTTTTCACAGTATATACAAGTAGCATCTAACTAGAGATCAAATAAATCAAACAATAGCTTCCTCAGCCATACTGCCTCACAACTAGTTGAATAGGCTGCGGCATTTTCTGCTTCAGCTGTACTCAGTGCCACATAGGATTTCTTCCTGCTAAACCACGATATCACACCTGATCCCATACTGAAGAAACACCTTGAAGTACTCTTTCTATCAATGGCACTGCCTACCTAATATGAATCAACATAACCCTCCAGGTTAATCCTTTGATCAGTCTTATACTTGAGCCCATAATCAACCGTACCCTTCAGGTACCTCAGAATATGCTTTGCAGTAGTCAAGTGAACATGTTTAGGATCTATCAAGTATTGGCTCAAGGTGTTCATATCAAAGCTAATATCTGGTCTCGTGTTCATCAGGTACATCAAGGACCCAATCATCTGATGATACATAGTGGCATCAATCAATTCTGAAGAAGCATCACTCAATAGCTTCAGATTCGATTCCATAGGTGTGGTTAGTGACTTGTAGTCCATCATCCCAAATCTCTTTAGGATCTCTACTGCATACTTCCCTTGTCCAAGGAAGATTCCATCCATAGTCTGCCACACCTCCATGCCTATAAAATAATGCATCATTCCCAAGTCCTTCATTTCGAACTCAGCAGCAAGATTTCTCTTCATATCAACAATGAGCCCATCCATACCTGTCATAAATAGATCATCTACATATAGTAGAAGCATCACTGGGTTTCCATCTTCAACCTTGTAGTAAAGGTTGGAATCTGCTTTACTCTTGGTAAATCCCAAACTGGATAGAAAGCTATCAATTCTGTCGTACCATGTCCTGGGTTCCTGTTTCAAACCGTATAGGGATTTCTTCAATTTGCACACATGAGACTCCCTGCCATGCCTCTCAAAACCGAGTGGCTGCTCCACATACACTTCCTCTTCTGCAACAGCATTCAAGAAAGCAGTCTTGACATCCATTTAGTGTATCTTCCATTTCATTACTATATCCATAGCAAGCACCAATCTGATGGAAGTGATTCTGGCTATAGGTGCAAAGGTTTCTTCATAGTCTATTCCTTCTTTCTGTGAAAGACCACGAGCAACAAATATTGCTTTATATTTTTCTATGCTACCATTTGCAGCATGCTTAATCTTGTAGATCCATTTGGAAGTTACAACTGACTTCCCTTCTCGTCTTGGGACAACATACCAAACATCATTCTTCATGATCGATTGATACTCATCAATCATAGCATCCTTCCATTCTTTCCGTTCTGTTGCTTCTTCATATTTTCAAGGTTCTTTATCAATGAAATCACATAGTAAAGCTACATAACTAGAACAGGATCTGGTCCTCTTTCTTTCTCTGAGATTCTCTTCTAGAACCCCATATCTTTCCGCACCTTCGATAACCTCTTGTACCCAAGGAGGTTTCCTCTTATGAGGATTCTTCTCCTGTGGTGGATCTATAGTTCTTTGTGGTTCTTCAAATTCTCGATCTTCTTCTTTAGTTTCTTCGTTTATGATTGTATCATGAATTCTAGGAGCTTCTGCTTCTTCAGGTTCTTTAGTAGGTTTCTTTCTGGATTTGATGTAGGATGAATCTTTGTCAAATGTTACATCCCTACTGATGTCAATCTTCTTGAACCATGGGAAGTATATTCTATAAGCCTTCAAGCTTTCAGAGTATCCCACAAATATACCCTTCTTTCCTGAAGGATCTGATTTTGTCCTCTTCTCTTTTGGAATGTGTATGTACACTAGACAACCAAATATTCTGAGATGGCTGAATTTTGGTTTCTTGCAAAAGAAGACTTCTTCAGGAGTCTTGTTCTCGAGTACTCTGTGTGGAGTATGGTTCTGTACATACACTGCTGTTCTGGGTACTTCTACCCAAAGATGCATAGGAAGATATTGATCATGAAGAATAGCTCTTGTGGCTTCCATGATAGTTCTATTCTTCCTTTATACAATCCCATTCTGTTGTGGATTATAAGGGGTGGACAACTCCCTCTTAATAAATGAGTCTTTACATAGTTCCTTGAACTAATTTGAAGTGAATTCTACACCATTGTCTGATCAAAAAGTCTTGATCTTATTTTCAGTGTGTTTCTCTATCAAGGCTTTGAATTCCTTGAACTTGCTGAACACTTCACCTTTGTTCTTCATGAAGTAAATCCATGTCTTCCTAGAAAAGTCATCAATAAAAGAAAGATAGTACACATACCGGCTTAGTGAGCTTGATGGCATTGGTCCACATACATCAGAGTGGGTGATTTCCAAGATTCCTTTTTCTTTGCTTTCGCTACTTGTAAATGTCTTCTTTGTGTTCTTCCATTTTGCACATCCTTTGCAAACCCCTTGATGTTTTGGTTGAATTTTTGGAAGACCTTCAATAGCTTTGCTTGCAAGTGGTAGTGCTTTGTAATGCACACGTGCAAGCCTTCTATGCCAAATTTCATTTGGTTCTATTGATTCATGAACCAAATCTTGTTATGGTTGGCCCTTCATCTTGTATAGACCTCCTTCTTGTTCCCCAATCACTATTGCATCATCTAAAGTATTTCCTTTTGGCCACATAAGAACTTGGCCATCTACAAAAGAAACCCTCATTCCTTTTGCATCCAATGCATATATGGAGAGGAGGTTCTTCTTTAGTCCTGGAACAAATAATACATTCTTCATATTCATAGACTTTCTAGAGTCTAGTATATAAGAGGATTCACCACTACCTTTTATTGGATACTGGTAGTCATCCCCAAGTTTCACCTTGTGAGGTGACTCATGTTCAGACAGCTTCACAAATGATTCTTTGAATCCTGTCATGTGATTGGAAGCACCACTATCTATGAGCCAATCATCGCTTCCATGTGAAATAGTTACCATAAGAGTGGGGATCAACACATATTCTTCATCACTTGAAGAATCACTTTCTTGTCTGATTCAGTTTGTGGAAGGTTCATCATCTTCTACGGCATGAGCATGATGCCTTCTCTTGTTTTCCTTCTTCTTATTTAAGTTCTCTTTATTAGGGTAGAATCTGGATATGTGACCTTTCTCATCACATGTGTAACATCTAATGGTAGACAGATCTCTTTTAGGGTGTGAGATCTTACCTCTAGAGTGATGATGGTTCCTTCTAGTTCTCTTGGAGTGAACAGTGAGAGCTTGATCTTCATTTCCCATATTCTCTTCTCGAGCTGCTATCTGAGCTTCTTCTTGAGAGCATTCTTCCCATAGTCTGCTGAAGTTGACTAACTTCTTCTTGCCACAGATCCCTTGAATGAAAGAGTCCCATGATCTGAAGAGACCATTCAAGGTGGTCATCATAGTTTTTGCATTTTCCACTTCTTCATCTACTGCTTCCTGTTAGTTTTTCAACATTTAAGCTAGCATTATGTTAGGATCTTTTTACTGAGAGAATAAAAAGCACAACAATAACATAAGCACATCACAAGAGACAAGAGACACAAAGCTTTTAGGAGGGGAAACCATAAATGGAGAAAACCCCTCAACTTTCTCTAAGATATTATCACCACAAGATGTGATCCCAAAACAGTAAGATGACCTCCCAACACAATAGCAGCCTTCTGTCTTCTGTCAAGCCAAAGATTTCCTTCTCCAAAAGTGCGCCACACTTGAGAGAGAAAGAGAGATAAAGTCACAAGTGATAAATAGAGAGACTCTCACTCTTTATTTATATTCTTCCGTTGAATTGAAGTGCACTCAACCTAATAATTACTACTCGAGCCTACACCTTAATTAGTGTATAATAACTCAAGTGCCCCTAAATAGTGGGGACTTACCCAATGACTTGATATGACTTGTTTACATTATAATCCTCCAGATCGGAACATCGGGGCATGACCACATGACTCAAATACATAATAGAAACATCCCGGAATAAACATCGGGTTACAATAATATAAAATACATAGAAGAATACATTCCGAAGTTACATATACATCAACACTCCCTCATAACTAGGAAGGTATTCTTTCGACACAATTTTTCAGCATTGGTCTTCTTCTCTGCATTAACTGGATCATCTGAGTCATCTTCATCTTCAAGTCATCTTCGTCTTCAAGTCATCTGGATCATCATAAATGGCATCATGGGATCTAGATCATCACTCGATTTGGATCAACACTGCTGGATCTGGATCATCACTCGATCTGGATCTCTCGGAGTCATCATAACTGGATCTGGATCATGGCTTGATCTGGATCTCCACTGGTTATCATCAAGTGTGTACTATCTCGTCATAGGAATTTCTACAGAGCCAGCCCTATTTCATGCTGGATGTAGGCCCACCACCTGCAGGTCTTCATCATCACTGGCCATACTGGAGAATCCTCAGGACTTATTACGTGCGTCACAAAACCTCGAAAGAGCATCCCAGGACTGATTACGGGCACACAGCCCATCCTATAGGATCTCCCAGGGCTGATTACATGTGACCTCACCACAAAACCTCGCAAGAGCATCCCAGGACTGATTACGGGCACACAGCCCAACCTATAGGATCTCCCAGGGTTGATTACATGTGGTCATGGCAAAACCTCGCAAGAGCATCCCAGGACTGATTACGGGCACACAGCCCAACCTATAGGATCTCCCAGGGCTGATTACATGCCATCCTAGAGCAAAACCTCGAAAGAGCATTTTCCAGATGTCCCAGGGCACCGAATTACATGCCATAGGAAAAACCTCGAAAGACCATCTACAAATCTCCCAGGACTGATTACATGCTCATCTGCACAACCTGATGGAGTTACATGGTAACTGACCATGCGCCTCCACTCTCCTGGAGAGTGGAAATTTCCCTTACATCTGTCCTACTCGACAGAATGGCCAGCACTCATATCTGTCATGGGAGGAACTTAATCCTTTAGCCATGACCAGAATGGCTCAGCCCTTACATCTGACCTACTCGTCAGAATGGCTCAATCCCATCCAATGATGGAAGACTCTCAACCACACTGAAGAGAGATTTTTGCACTTATATCTGACATGGAAGGAACTAAATCCTTTATCCATGAACAGAATGGATCTGCCCTTACATCTAACCTGCTCGTCAGAATGGCACAATCCCATCCAAGGATGGAAGACTTTCAACCACAATGAAGAGAGATTTCTGCACTTACATCTGACATGGAAGGAACTAAATCCTTTAGCCATGAACAGAATGGCTCTGCCCTTACATCTGACCTGCTCATCAGAATGGCACAATCCCATCTAAGGATGGAAGACTCTCAACCACAATGAAGAGAGATTTCTGCACTTACATCTGACATGGAAGGAACTAAATCCTTTAGCCATGAACAGAATGGCACAGCCCCTATATCTGACCTGCTTGTCAGAATGGCTATGGATATCAGTACTCATATCAGTCATGGAAGGAACCAATCCTCTCACCATGACGAAGTATCTCAGCCCTTACATCTGACCATGGAAGGAACCAATCCTCTCACCATGTCAGAATGGCTCTGGATCTCATCACTGTCTCTGGGAGGAAGCCTCAATCTGAAGAACACCAAGTCTCTCTCTGAAGTACTCAAACTTCATCCTAGCCAATGGCTTCGTCAGTACATCAGCTATCTGTTCCTCCGTCGCAACATACAGGAGCTTCACTGCTCCTCTCTGTACCATATCCCTGATATAGTGATATTTGATCTCAATATGCTTCGACCTGTCATGGAACACAGGATTCTATGACAACTTCACGCAACTCTGTTTGTCACAATGTATACAAGTAGCATCCAACTGGAGATCAAATATATCAGACAGTAGCTTCCGCAGCCATACTGCCTCACAACTAGCTGAAAAAGCTGCGACATACTCTGCTTCAGCTGTTCTCAGTGCCACACAGGATTGCTTCCTGCTAAACCAAGAGATCACACCTGATCCCATACTGAAGCAACATCCTGAAGTACTCTTCCTGTCGATGGCACTGCCTGCCCAATCTGAATCAACATAACCCTCCAGGTTAATCTTTTGATTCACATCATACTTGAGCCCATAATCAATTGTACCCCTGCATGCTTTGTAACCATCAAGTGAACATGTCTCAATGTGTTCACACCAAAGAAAATATCTGGTCTCAGGTACAGCAAGGACCCAATCATCTGACGATACATCGTAGCATCAACCAACTCTGATGAAGCATCACTCAATAGCTTCATGTTTGATGCCATAGGTGAGGTCATGCAGTCCATAATCCTGAACCTCTTCAGGATCTCTACTGCATACTTCCCTTGTCTAAGGAAGATTCCATCTGCACTCTGCCACACCTCCATACCTAGAAAATAGTGCATCGACACATAATAGGAACATCATTGGTCTTCTGCCTTCAACCTTGAAGCAAAGGTTGGAATCCACTTTACTCTCAGTAAATCCTAGAGTCATCAGTAATCTGCCCATCCTATCGTACCATGTCGATCATCAAGATATTCTGTAGTCACTCCCTCTGAAGCAAAGCATCATACTCCCTCTGTCTTCCATACTCTATGCACTGAAACATTCTGTACTGGAGTGACAAGTAGTATCCATCTAGGATCACTGGATACTAAGATCCTCTATCTTGAACTTCTTCAAAAGTTCATCTTGCACCCATCTGTGAGCTTTTCATCCTCTATCAACCTTGTAGCAAAGGTTAAGATATTCATCAAGCTCATCATGTATTTGTTTCAACTCTTAAATGTTTCTACATAGCCTCATGCTACGAATCTTGTTTTGTATCCCACGATGTTTCCATCTACTGCATGATGGAACTATGAACTTCTCTTCAGG
>LPNX011170060.1:168030-178428 GCA_001517045.1 Pseudotsuga menziesii
ATCTTTATTTGTTTCAAGGGTAGACTCCTTCTTGAGCCTTCAACTTCATCGTCTTCTTCGTTCATAGTCGCATCGTTTCTTATCCAAATGATGAGGTGGATAAGAAGTTCTTCAAGACTTGAGTTCTTCATATTCCTCATTGCTTGAGGGATCTTCTTTTCTTGATCTTCAATTTCTCCCATCTTCTCTTCTCTTCTTATGATTCAAGCTTCTTATTCTTCCCAAAGTTTGTTGAAAATAATCACTTCCTTCTGGAACACATTCCTTGAATGAATGAATTCTACGATCTTGGGAGGCCATTCAAGGTGGCCATCACCACTTTTGTATTCTTCACTTTTTCTTTTAACGCTTCAAGTTGTTCTTTGATTTGAGAGACTCTTATGACTGCATGGTCTATGCATTCTAGATCTTCACATTCTTCAACTGGATTCTTTAGGTCATATTTTGATTTTGTTCTTCCCTTCAAATAGCTTGAAATTCAGGAATACCTTCAACAGCTTTGCTTGCAATAGGTAGTGCTCTGTAATGCACATGTGCAAGCCTTCTATGTCAAAGCTCATTTGGCTCTACATGGATCAAGGCTTGTTCTGGATGACCCTTCAATTCATACAAGCCTCCTTCTTGTTCTCCAATCACTACCGCATCATTGATAGTCTTTCCTTTTGGCCACATGATGATTTGACCATCTATGAATGCATCCAGAGTCTAGCTTGTATGAAGATTCCTCACTACCTTTTATTGGATATTGGTAGTCATCTACAAGTTTCACCTTGTGAGGTGATTCATATTCTGATAGTCTTACAAAGGATTCCTTGAATCCCATCATATGCTTGGAAGCCCCACTGTCTATAAGACAATCATCACTTCCATGAGTAATGTTACCTGTGAGAGCTGATATCAGAACATATTCATCCTCGCTTGAAGAATCTTCTCTTTCATATCTGGATCTCTTTCTGGATGGTTCATCATTCTTTGCAGTATGAGCATGATGTCTTCTTTGGCCTCGTCTCCCTCTGAAACTGGAACCTCCATACTCATGTAGGTGTCCAATCCATTTTCTTCAGAGATATCATATGATTCCAGGCTTGGAAGTTGTCAACTTCCGCAAGCTTTTCACTAAGCTAATGTGATATATCATATTGAAATGAGAACCTCAAATGGAAATAGCAAAGGATTAGATCTTACCGATTTGAGGTGTCCGTCCTTGTCCCGGAGTTCGCTGATCTAGGGTTTGTCACAGAAACCCTAATTTTAAAAACTTGGAATCTTTCAGATCTGATTGGATGAACAGATAGATGTCTTCAAATGGAGCTGTCCAATGTACTCCTTTTCTGAAAACAGTGAAGGGAAACTCCTGGAACAGGAAGCCCTAATTTTCTGATTTCTTCTGCATAACTTCCTGTTACTGTTTCTGTGATATCTCCGAAATTACTGATCCTCTATGTCTGAAATTTCTCAATGAGGTAACCTAACATGTCTATGATCTAACACCATAGTTTGCATCAGAATTGGTTTCACCATTTGGTACTTATGAGCCGTTTCCCAAGGTGACCTTTTACAGGACTGTTCAGAACAGTGAAGTTGTACGGCATGCCATGTGTCACTGGTTCATCTTCTGAGTCTGACCTTCGGATCACAGAAATTAAAGTCCGTTCCCTTTCTGGAACATCTTCAGGAATTTAATTTGGACCTCTGTAGCCCAAGATATTGTAGATCTCCCCAGGTGTCCTGTTTATGGATGATTTCTAGAAGAGGCTGGAACCCTAACTTGGAGAGATCATATCTCCTGGAATACAGATAATCAGAGGCTGCCCTTTGGACACAGTGTTCATCAGGATTTTATCTTCAGCGCCTACAATTTTTAGCTTCTGAGACTTCTCCAATCACGGAATATAGCGACTATACCCAAAACTTAGCAGTTTTAGTATTTAGGGTTTCTCTTAGCTCAGGGTCAAACTAGGGTTTGAATTTCCCAGAGATTTACCCAACCAAATTTACTGATCCAGGTCTCTAAATTTCGGTTTTGATGAGGAGAAAAATCCTATGCTGGTCTCACCCAAAAATTCCTCTTCTGTAGAAAGCCCTAATTTCCACATCGAAACTGAAAATGCTTGAAATTGAATTCCGCATCGACAGAATGATGCACCATTTAATGGAGAGTCATATTAGCATACTTTTGCTGAAAATATGTGGAGGAAGATCCACAAAATAGGAAGCCCTAGTTCCTGTAGCTGCACAATGTCTTCTTCTCAGGTTAGCTCCGATACCATGTTAGTTTTTCAACATTTAACCTAGCATTATGTTAGGATCTTTTTACTGAGAGAATAACAAGCACAGCAATAACATAAGCACATCACAAGAGACAAGAGACAGAAAGATTTTAGGAGGGGAAACCATAAATGGAGAAAACCCCTCAACTTCCTCTAAGATATTATCACCACAAGATGTGATCCCAAAACAGTAAGATGACCTCCCAACACAATAGCATCCTTCTGTCTTCTGTCAAGCCAAATATTTCCTTCTCCAAAAGTGCGCCACACTTGAGAGAGCAAGAGAGCTAAAGTCACAAGTGATAAATAGAGAGACTCTCACTCTCTATTTATATTCTTCCGTTGAATTGAAGTGCACTCAACCTAATAATTACTACTCGAGCCTACACCTTAATTAGTGTATAATAACTCAAGTGCCCCTAAATAGTGGGGACTTACCCAATGACTTGATATGACTTGTTTACATTATAATCCTCCCGATCAGAACATCGTGGCATGACCACATGACTCAAATACATAATAGAAACATCCCGGAATAAACATCGGGTTACAATAATATAAAATACATAGAAGATTACATTCCGAAGTTACATATACATCAACACTTCCAGCTGTTCCTTGATCTGAGATACCCTTGTAAAGTAAGAGTGAATAGTGTCAGCATTCTGGATCTTTACATTCTTCAATTGGTTTCTTAGTGTCATCTTCATGTTTATGTTCTTCCCTTCAAACAATTTGGTTAGGGCATCAAACATAGCTTTAGGTTTCTTGAGGGGGGACACATGTGGTATGAGGTGATCCTTGATAGAATCAGCAATGATTCTCTTTTCCATAACCAACTTCTTCTTATGTAAGGACTTAGCCTCATCTCCCTCTGGAACTGGACACTACAACAAAAATTGGATTTAGCGTCATATTTAGCACCGGATTTTAGTGTAATTTTTCCCAATTTTGGTGAACAATCTAGCACTATTGTACAATTTCATAAAACGCCATCCATTGCATCTTTTTTCCCGTCGTTTTTAACATCCATTTTTTTCTCCATTTTTGCACCCAATTTTTTGCATCTTTTGTTACGCCCTTATTTGCGCCCAATTTTGCATTTTTTTTGCGTTCTTTGTTACATCCTTGTTTGCACCTAGTTTGATGCTTAGTTTTGCATCCAATGTTGCGTCTTATTTTTCTCCTAGTTTTTCATCGATTCTTGCACCATGTTTTGCATCAAATTATGTGTCCAATTTTGCATTTAGTGTTACATCTAGCTTTGCATCCAATTTTACTTATAATGTTGCATCCCCTTTTGCATCTAATTTGCATCTTGTTTTACATCATTTTTTGTATCCATGTTTGTGCCTGATGTTTCATCTCGTTTTACGTCATATTTTGCATCTAGGTTTGCACCTAGTGTTGCATCTTGGTTGATGTCTTTTTTTGCATCTATGTTTGAGTCCAATGTTGCACCCAGTGTTGCGCCTAGTGTTGTGACTGGTTTTGCAACCATGTTTGTATCTAATATTGCATCCAAGTTTGTGTCCAATGTTGCATCCCATCTTGCATTCAATATTACATCTAGTTTTACATCCAATGTTTCGTCCCATCTTGCATCCAATATTGTGTCTCGTTTTAAGTTTTTGTTTGTTCCAAGTGTTGCCTCTAGTTTTGCTCCAGGTGTTACACATGGTTTTATGTCCATCGATACACCATATTTTTTGCCCAATTTAATGTCCAATTTTACGTCTAGTTAGGAGTCCACTTTTGCATCTACTGATGCGTCTCATTTTGGGCCTAGTATTGCATCTAGTTTTGAGTCATTAATTGTGTCTAGTGTTGAGTCTTTTTTTGCATCCAATTTTGTGATTAGTGTAACATCCATTTTTGTGTCCGCATTTGCGTCTAACATAAGGTCCACTTTTGTATATACTTTTGTGTTTTGTGTGACGTCTACTTTTACATCATCTTTTGCATTTAGTGTTGCGTCTAATATTGCATCAATCTTGCATCAATCTTGCACTACTACATTTTTTACCTTTAGAAATACATTGCAATATCATTAGGGCATGCAGGAATCGAACCACCGACCTCCTGCTAATAAGGAAGGTGCTCTTCCATTGAGCTAGAACCCTTTAAGAATCGGGAAGATGAGCAATATTAACACATTAAATTTCATCATTGTCCCTGAAATATTGTTTTACCTTTATTGTTTTGTGTATAATTTGTCATGTGTTTTTCCTATCATGCCTATTGACGTACATTTAAATATTGTTATGTTTTCTCATCCAGAACCAACACATTTGAAATAGAAGGATTCTAAACACTTGCATATGGAAACTATTAGTTTCCATTCTCATAGATTGCACATCCACCTTGGTTTTCCTACAACATGTCTACATATGTAATACTATGTTACCAAAAATGAGAAATGAGAAATGCAAAAAGAAAAGGGAATGGTACATGAAATGGGTTTTGGAGGTTTCACATAGAAGAAACAAGGAGAGAGAGAAAACAACACTAATGGTGAAGAAGAGCACGGAGATCACAGAGCCTAGATACAGTAAAAATGCAGTCTAGGTTGTCAATGGGTCTTGATTTGTGGGTCAAGTAGGTTTACTTACTTGGTAAAACTTGTTGTAAACAAGAGCTTGGTTAGTTTGTATGCCAGGTAAAACTTGTTGTAAACAAGAGCTTGGTTAGTTTTAACTTTGTATGCCAAGAGGTATTTAATAAAACCAAAAAATCATAGCAAGTCCTCTTCAGTAAGGCCTAAATATTTGATAATTAGGGTTAGTCTTCCAACCAAAACAAAAAAAAAATTATAGAATTCCCACTGCTTTACACAAAAATTTGGAAACTAAGGACCACTTCACAAACTACAATGGATGATCAATGATCGATAGAGCAGGACTGAGACCTAAATCATGTATACAACAAATACAAATGAATTAAAATGGAACTAGGAAGAGGCTAATCAAATGCCAAGATAACATAGAAAAAATGAAAAATTATCATGAAATTACACAAAACAATTTGGTCATCCATACCTTCAATTGTAATTTTTGTTGTGGGTATGGAATAGAGCCAGGATTGAAGTGAAATTCAATTTCCTGAAGAATTGAATTTTTGGCACTTGAAAAGACGGAGAAGATGAGAAACTGGTTAAAAGGGATTGAACCCCACACTTTCATAGCCACAACAATAATATCCATCACTATCAAGAAACTCTTTTATTCCAGGTTCTCGTGGCCGATAGAGAGGGTTCCCCCAAAGGGACCATATCTAATGCAAACAATAATAGTGCAATTAGGACATGGTGTAAAAAGAAACCATTACCAACATGGGTGTTCTTCTAGAGGTGTATCTCTTTTTTCTAGTCCATCAGTTTAAATCCAAACTTCATCAATATAAATCTGAAATAATTTCAAGGATAGGGGGAAGCCCTGGTTAACCCAATTAGTGCTCCCGATGAAGTGAGAAAGCCTCCAAGATGTGGAAGTTGTCATATAACTGTCATAGAGCCTCATAATAGCAACAGTGACATTCTATTCAACAATGATATTGTGAAGTTCTCATGATTCATTTCCTAGTTTAAGTTTCTTTAAAATCTTCATGCTTTGTCTGATTATCCATTTCACCTATTTGAAGGTATGCAATATATTTGTTGATTTTCACAGGTTATATGAGTGTTAATACAAGTACTAAAATTCAATACACGAACATATAAAGAATTGAGGTAAAATTCAAACTATAATAAAATGTAACAACATAACTTTCATTTCTTTCAACTTAACACTTTGCTGGTCACTACGTTAACTTAACGCTCTACTGGTCACTGTGTTAAAGTTGATCATTGGAATGTTTCATCAACTGTCATGTACAGAAAAATAATAAATAGCACGTGCAGTAAACTAAATATCAAGTAAACTACAGAAGATAAAGAATCTTAACCATTGTTGGATCCACCTTATACTTAGTTAGTTCTGAGTTTGATCTTGTCACTAAAAGGACAAGTCAAACTAGTTGAACCATATACGTACCTTGAGAGAGGGAGTAAAAAAACATTAGTTTCTTCAATAAATTTAGTAGTGCAATCAATGAGAATCACATAGATGCACTCAGAGTGAAATATGTACAGTCAAGCACTCTACCAATAGATTCACGATGAACAAATTCCTAAAACCAGTCAGGGTGGATCAAATAGAAAAACTCAGCCTATGCAGAGAATAGATTGCAGTAAACCCCATGCAGAATAACACAGAGGTAAAACCTGCAAACTGCCATGGAGAAAGAAAAACGCAACCCAGACCGAGTAATCTAGGCAGATCGGTGAAGACTAGGCAAAGAGATCAGTGAAGACCAGGCAGAGTGATTCCGAGAAGACAAGCCTGTGAAGGTAATCCAAGCCATGAAATAAAAACCAACAATCAAAATCCAAACCAGCAATCAAAATCCAAGCCCGTGAAGGTAAGCCAAGCCATGATAAAAATCACGCAGTCAGCCGGAAGAGAAAGCCCCTCAAATAAAATGTAGATAGCAGACAATCGGCAGAGATAGCCCCACAAATAAAATGCAGACAGTAGACAACCAACAGAGAGGGCCCCACAAATAAAATGTAGACAGCCACTGAAAAATAATAACACGTGAAGTTAGATCGATGAAGACCAGACCGAGAAGGAGATCGGTGAAGATCAGACCAAGAAGGAGATTGGTGACGACCAGACCGAGAAAGAGATCGGTGATGAACAGACCGAGAAATTAATCCCGTGAGATCAAGCCCGTGAATATAAGCCAAACCAAAAATCAGAATCCAAGCCCGTGGAGAAAGTCGTGCCGAGAAAAATCAAAATCCAAGGCTGTGGAGAAAGTCGTGCCATGAAAAATCAAAATCTAATCCGGTGAAGGTAAGCCATGGTGAGATCCCAAAATCATATGTGTTGAAACTAAAAATAATCTCTTCCTTAAATAGGTTAGGGTATATAAAAAAAATTACTTAGGATAGAATTAACGGAGGCCCACAAAAATAAAAAAAATCATAAAAATAAAAATTAGGTAGCCCAAAAGAATAAACCGTCCCAACAAAAGTCAAAAAAGATTTTAATATAATAAAAAGTAAATTGTCAAAAAGTCTATTAATAAAATCATGAGATTTTATTAATAATACTAAAATAATTATTTAATTAAATTATAATAAAATAAAAGTCCAAAGGTCCAACATAAAGTCCAAAATCATAAGTGGGTCATTATAATAACAACATAAGGTAACCATAAAAATAAATGGTTCAATGATCTTTAATAAATTATCAAGTAAATATACTCCATAAAGTAGGAGTCATCATAGTCAAAGGTGCACACAAGTAATAGTGCTAAGACTAGTAAGAATAGGACCAAGATTCAACAACCACAAGATCAAGGTGAACTGTAAAGGTGGACAATCAATCAAATAGGACCAATAAGACCAAAAACTTTTCTCTCTCTCAAGGTACATAGTTTTATATATTTTTTCATCACTGTATAAGGGGGAAGATCAAACCAGATGGTACAATCCTTTTTTCCTTGACACTGCTCCTAAAGGTTAGGTACTAGGGACATCGTCAAGGGGTGGCCAGTACCTTGAGATTCAACCTAGCAATAACTTATTAGAAGAGGGGACATCATTATCTTCCATTCTTAATGAATGGCTTTCAGCCTTAGGTTGAGTTTCAGTCTCACACTCAATCAAGTTGATCAATCCATGGACCCTAACTGTGTCCTCCATTCTCTCGCAGAATGGTTCTCAGTACTAAGCTGAGTTTCAGTCTCACATTGAAAATTGATCAACTACCTACAGTACCTACTTGGACATCGTGTCCCTGGTCCTATACGAGAATATATCTCTGCCTCTACTTCCAGGCTCTACTTGGACATCACATCCTTTGTCCCAGACCAAAATACCCTAGAGGCATATAGGGGCCCTAGCCACATGCTAGGGGCTTTTCCATGGCATCAACCTGCTTGGTCCTAGACCAAGAACCCCATGAGACTACTGGGGGCCCTAGGGTACCTTCTAGGGTCTTATTCTATCCTAGTCAACTGACTAGGAAACCATTCTCTGAGAATGGGTCTCGCAGCTGCACTAACTTTAACAATATTGACAATTGAGGATTTCTTTATTGCTCTTGTATATGTGGCATTTAGTTTTCTAATCTATTAATGTCTAGCGTTCCTAAATCGCAAATTACGAAACTAATTTTCATATTGCTGCATTGCAGGCTTTATTATACTCTGCTCTTCGTTGTGCATGAGAAATAATGATTGTTGATGATGGATCAAAGAACTTACTGAGGGCTCTAAATAGCAGGCTAAGTGCACTGGCTTTTCATATCAGAGAGTATTATTGGATTGATACGATAAAGCTCAATGAAATTTATAGATACAAGACAAAATAATATACCCTTAATGCTATCAACAAGTTCAATATTTATCCAGAGAAAATTCCATCATGGCTTGTTAATTGGATGCCTGATTAAGAAGGATTCCTAATTAGGAACCTTCAGCATGCTCACATGGATTTCACGTTTTTCTCCTTGGGGAATATTTTGGCTATAGCAACATCTCTAACTACTCCAGAACAGGCTGAGGCTATATTGAACCTAATTGAGAGAAAATGGGATGATCTTGTGGGAAGCATGACTATGAAAATCTGCTTTCCTGCATTGGAATATGAAGAGTGGCGAATTATCAGTGGCAGTGATCCAAAGAATACGTACTGCTCTCTCCTTTTTCTTATATTTATTGTTACTATGCATGGTTTTGTACATCGGGATTTAGAAGGGAAGCATACAGAAATTTAATGTTCAGGGTTGTGTTTGCATTCTGTGTTCACTTTTAATATTGAAGTCATATATGACTGTTGAAGGACAGGATGGGATTTTGCAGTTGCATTTTGTGTGTTGTATGTTGGCATGTACCTATTGTAATATGTTGAAAAAGTACTATGTTCACCTATCTCAATGTTTCCATCTGCTTCATTTTTCCTCAGTATTGTGTAGCATATCTTCTTTAGCTATATGAAATTTTGATAGTATTCTTGGTAATTCTCTATATATAATGTTGTGTATTTGAAATATGAAGAATAATATATGTTTGATTGGCATCTATGGTATGGAAATCCATGCTTTGATTGTAAATGATTTATATTATCATCTTCAAGGGGAGTTAGAAGGTCAAAAAATCCCTCCAGGCTTTTTTCAGAGAGTTTCAGAGCACCTCATAAAGTTGGAGATAGATTCAATTTTGCATATTGTTAAACATTTCCGTTTAAAAGAGCTTCATCCATTATGTGGAGATAAGTATATTTATGATACCAAAGCCCTTAAAACTGTTATTTTTTCATCACATTAAGCTAGCATTATGATCTTAGGATCTTTTCACTGAGAGAATAACAAGCACATCAATAAAACATAAGCAAATCACAAGAGACAAGAGACCTAAAGAGTTTTCCTCGGGGAAACCATAAAGGAGAAAACCCCGCAACTTCCTTAGAGATAAAATCAGCACCAAAACAGTAAGAGATCTCCCAACAGTAATGGCCTTCTAGTCCCAGTATATTTCCTCCTCCACAAGTGCACCTCACTTAAGAGAGTGAATGATGTGTGTGTTAAATAGAGAGTCTCACTCTCTATTTATATTCTTTCGTTCACTTGAATTGTGTTTTCACACGTAGGCTCAACCTAATAATTACTACTCGAGCCTACACCTTAATTAGTGTATAATAACTCAAGTGCCCCGAAACTGTGGGGACTTACCTAATGACTTGATATGACTTGATTACATTATTAATCCTCCCGATCGGAACATCGGGGCATGACCACATGACTCAAATACATAATAGAAACATCCCAGAATAAACATCAGGTTACAATACATAAGATACATAGAAGAATACATTCCGAAGTTAGATATACATCAACACTCCCTCTTAACTAGGAAGGTATTCTTTCGACACAATTTTCAGCACTGGTCTTCTTCTCTGTATCAGCTGGATCATCTCGTATTCAAGTCATCTTCGTCTTCAAGTCATCTTTGTCTTCAAGTCATCTTTGGATCTGGATCATCTCTCGATCTGGATCATCATCACTGGATCTGGATCATCTCT